>ML682007.1:30665799-30962810 GCA_007922195.1 Podocnemis expansa | reverse complement strand
AATCAAAAAGAACAGATGATAAACACAGAGAGTTGCTTCTCTGGGAACTAACTTAGGTAGTTACAGGGTAGTGGGGTGGGGGTTTGGGTTACATGTGCTTAGCACAGAGAAATCCAAAAAACAAGCCAAAAACAAAGAAAATACCCTGACCGCGTCTAAGTAAACATTCCCTGTTCTACCCACGCCTGGTCAGTAACAAATTTAACTTATCTCTGGTAAGGATGTTGCTGGATTCTTCCTCAGGCCCCTCTGGCCTCCTCCTGATCCTTCCAGGAGCTCTGCTACATCCAAACAGGCCCAGGCCAGGCTGCTGTTACCATTCAAAAAGCTGTGCTTCGTTCCTATTGGCTGTCCTGGGACTCACTGACCAGAGTGTTAACCCCTTCCTCCCCAAGGGTTATTACAGGCACACCTAGATACCTTCAATTTTTTTGAGGCACACCAGCATTAAAAAACTCATGAATATTCAAATTAAATTAAATTACTTATGAATTTTCATGAACTATGGCACAGTGTTTCAGCAATGCTCCTATGTGGGGTAGTAGGGGTAGCAGAGCAGGGGTGGCAAAATATGGGAGGTCAGGAGTTGTGTGCAGTGGCAGGAGTGAGTGTGGGGAGCACAGCAGGGCAGAGGTGGCAAAAGAGGACAAGGGGAGCCATGCTGAGAACAGCACAAGGGTGGCAAGAGAGGAGAGAGGAAGGGAGAATGAGAGTGGCTTTGTGGGGGGGAGGGCAGGGGTGGACCTGGGGAGTGGGAAGGTAGGGCCTAGGAGCATGGCACAGCACCCACTTCTCCACAGTGGCTCCCTGCCACCCAGGACAAATCCTCACCCCACTGCTGCTCCCTCCCACCCCAGTGGGTCCTGTCCTCCCTCCCCCAGCCCCCTGCTGCCTGTGATGGACCCATCCATCACTACAGGGGCCAGAATTAGGCCTCCAGCCCCCAGCTCCACCCCCCCCAGCCACCCCACCCTGCAGCTACACAGCCACTCCCACGCACCTGTGCTACACACACACACACCTGCTGCACACAACCACCAGCAGTGCCCCCCCCAAAAGCCCTTTCCTGGGCTGTTTGCAAGCTTGTCAATTTCCAAAGGCATAGCCATGTTAGTCTAGTCCAGCAAAAAAACCAAGGAGTCGTGTAGCACTTAAAGACTAATAGATTTATTTTTCGCATTTATTTTTCAAAGCAGCTGATGAAGTGGGATTTTTCTCCCATGAAAGCTCATGCGAAAAATAAATCTTTTAGTCTTTAAGTGCCACACGACTCTTTGTTTTGTTTGCAGGCTGCCTGGCACAAGCTGGTCTGCCCTGCAGGAGGAGATTCACACACTCCCAGCCTCCTGCCCCTCTCTGCTGGCTGGCCCTCAGGTGGAGCCACCAGAACTCTGCGTTTGGGCTGTTCCTGCTATTTTTAGGGGACCCCTGGAACTCCACGTTTGGGTGCCTTTCTCTATTTTTAGGGGGCCAGAAGGCTGCCTGCCTAAAAACAAGGGGCCCCAGAACTGTGTTCCGGTGCCTTCCCCCTTACTTTAACCCCTCCCTTTCTCATCCCTGTAGAGACCACGTGGTTGGGCTGAGCAGGGAAGGAACTTTAACTCTAGCTCTCGGGGATGCTCGCGGCACACTTTGGGTGTTGCCATGGCACACCAGTGTGCCCTGGCACACTGGTTGGGAACCACTGGTGTAGACATAGCCACTGTTTAATTAGAATCATGTCCCAGCAATAATAACTAGGAGACATGGACAGACGGAACATCAGAAAGAGACTGAGTCTGCTCAGTTAAAACCATAGTGATGCAGTCAGAGATGAACAATAATGACACTGAGGTGCTGTCCTGATGAGGAGCTTCACATTGGAGCATCTCCGCATGCTTGAGAAGTGTCGTTGCTCCCACTTTTACCAGAAGAAGCAAGGAGCCCTGTAAGGCCCTTCAGCTAGTCACTCATGCAGCTCTGGTCTCAGTATACCTTGCCCAGTGCTCCACCCAATACAAAATGCTGCCTGCACAAATGAGGGCCTCCAGGCAATATGTGCTCCTCGCTGCCAAGACCCTGATCAGCCTCAGGACCCTCATCAGGTGGAAAACCTACACTTCGGTTCCAGTGCATGCATCCATCTCTTACCTCAGCATGCCTGTTGGCACTAGCTCCTTTCCTGTCAGGGAGATACAGTGAGGTGAAGGAAATGAAAAATTTAACTCAGTCCTGCACCTCTTCCCATACCTCACCTCTATCTCCTTGGTCTTTCCCCCACCTGTTTGTCTCTTTCCACGCTCTCTTCCCCTCTGCCTTTCTCTTTTCCACCCCTCCCTTCTTCACTCCCTCTGGCTTCCCACACCTGCTCTGCCTATGCCCCTGTCCTCCTTCCTCCTCAGCTCAGTTTCTTTCCCTTTTCCCTGATCCCTCTCTGCCCTGTCCCTTAATTCTGTCTATTTTCCTACCTCTGCCCTCACCTATGCCTTCCTCTCATTCTTCACGCTAGGAGCTTCACTTTGCTTTCACAGGGGCTGGCAGAGATGCCTACCAGGGAATGAGAGACTGAGCCTTGTCATTTATGGTTTAGATTGATACTCACTTCTCTGACCACATGTTACATCTAATACAACAAACAACTTCCTGAAATTGGAAAGGAAGATGAAAGCTAATGCTGCTTCCAACAAAATTACTCCATCTCCCTACCATTTTTCTGGTCCAAAGACCAGGTCATTGGGCTTCTCTCTGGGGGTGAATGCCACGATGGATCATGCTCTACTGAGAACACCCTGCCAGCAGCAGCAGCACAGCTGTTTGAATCTTAGGATCACTAGCGTTAGTGCCGCAACAGTTATGCTGGTGGCTTCATGTGCAGGGGTCAGAGACTAAAACAGTTAGAAGCCCAATAAGGGAGACGGTAAGGAGTCCAGACTGGGTGTATGAGGACAGTTTGCCCCTGAAAAAGCAAAGGCAATATTGAACTTTGGCACCTGGAATAAATACAGAAGGAAGTTCATGTTGGAGCTGCAGAATGTGGTAGGCGGGCAGCACAACAGCGAAGTACAGGTTAGTTTGATATAAGTCCAATGACACTAATTTGTCACTGTCGGTGTGACAAGATGGGAGAGCAAAGAGGACAGGATGGCTGCAACTCACGCAACTCCTGTTTGTTCTAGGATGCTGGCATTTCCGTGATTGCCTTTCTGATAGCGTGAGCCTCTAAAATGCCTTGTTCTGTTAATCCATTTCCCAATTAGTTTATCTCTAGCGTTGCTACCTGACATTCCCTTTGATTAAATTGCATGGCTTCTTTTTGGCTCGCAGTCAGAATTCTTCTTTGTTTGATCGTTGCTGGCTTTGCTCCAGCCCAAGAGACCATCAATATATTGCATCCTCTATTCCTGCTTGATAACAAGTTCCAAAGGGGTGGGTAGTTGTGTTAGTCTAGTTCAGCAAAACAAACAATCAGTCTTGTGAAACTTTTAAAGACTAACAAATTTATTTATCACTTGAACTTTCATGGGAGAAAATCCCACTTCATCAATTGAAGATGGGGAATTTACAGAATGGGAGGAAAATAAATGCAGGGAAGTGACTGACCTCACCTCCCTCTATAAGCTGTTTCTACTGTTTAAATCTAAATATCTGCTTTAATTTGCTGTAACAGTCTGACCTGATCCCATCACTTACACTTCCCTGCATTTAGTTGCCTCCCATTCTGTGAGTTCCTCATCTTCAAGCATCTGACGAGGTGGGATTTTACTCCCATGATAGCTCATGAGATAAATTAATTTGTTAGTCTTTAAAAGTGTGACAGGACTCCTTGTTTCTATTCCTGCTAACATATCTGTTTCCCTCCTGAGATAGTAGGGGTCTTATGTAATCATAGGAAGTATTATTTGCCAACTGATGGGGCCGATACAGTTTACTTGGAAACTTTATTGGAGTTATTTGGTTCAAGGGCCAGTATGCATCTAATACTCACATACATTTTGCTCCAGTCAGTCTGCTACTCACTTCTTCCAAGGTTGGGAGCTGATAAACATTCTCCCTTTATAATCTTATGAAGCAGTTTTGGGTCTAGTCTCAATGGCTTGTTTCTTTTTTGTGCTACCGCTGTAGAAAGGAGTCATCCATTTGGCTCACTGATTTCCTTTGTAACTTAGAATTTGCTCTGTGTGGAAATTCCTGAAGACCCATGTCTCTGAGTGCAAATGGATTGTACCCCAGAGGAGTCATAACTGCTTCTTGCAGTGATTAACTAATGAGATGTGTGTCCTTAATACAACTCATTTCATCCAGCACATCACTGAGTTCTTCTGCAGTGTTATTTTCATCAGTCACACAAGGCCTCTATTATACATTTGATGAATGTTTATTCTTCACAAGCTGTGATGCCTAATGTGAGCTGAACTTCCACCCACACAATCCCACTCCCAGGTGTCTTAGCAGTGCCCTTGCACAGCCCATTTCCCAATAGCTGGTCATTTATTTTGACTGTGTGGAGCCAATCTTAATCATTTTTTTTATCTGTCTATGGTTTATTTCTGATTCTCTCCTGTGTCTATTCTGGCCGTATCCTGTCCTTAGTCCCTCTTCCAAGGTCACTAGCCTATGGCAACATATTCACTCAGCACTAAGGTTATTCTCCAGTGTCTCTGCTTTCTTCACTGTTGGTGTTGTTCCAGTCATCTATCCTTATTCAGCAAAGCACATAGGCACATCCTTACATTTAGCTCCAGGCTTAAGGCTGCATTGATTTCAGTGGGAAGCACGTGCTTAGGAGCTTCGCTGAATTAGAGGATATAATCATGCGTCTAAATTCTTTGCTGAATTTGGCCCTTGCAATTCGCCTCTACAACAGCCACAATGAGGACTACACACACAGTCACAGTTTTGCACGTTTTTGCAGTCTGGACCCTTCTATGCCAGTTTCTGCAGAGTTCCCCATCTGATGAAGTGGGATTATCTCCCATGAAAGTTCATACACTAAATAAATTTCTTAGTCTTTAAAAGTGCCACTAGATTCCTTGTTTGTTTTACTGAACTAGACTATCACAGCTACTTACCCCTTTGGGACAGAGTTACAAGGTGTTTCTGGGTTGATGAGGACCATGATGACTTGCATTGCAGCAATGCGCTGGAAGCCCCAGTCTTAGACCAGGAACCCACTGTGCTCAGGGCTGCACAAAGGAAGAACAAAAAGGTAGTCCTTGGCCCAAAGAGCTTACAGTCCTAGTAACCACTGAACTGGCTTCACCTTGGGCCTCATCTGTACCAGGCGTCTGCCTTGCTTCCAGCAATCAAATGGCCAGCCAGCCACTGAGAAATCTCCACTAGTGCAAACCCCATATGTTGAGAAGTAATGCTGGATTTGTGCCAGCTTGAAACTAGAGTAAGATCTACTACTGCAGATCTTGGCTTCCCTGGACCCTGACCTCTTGCAAGGGTCTTTGACTGGGGGTCCCACTTGAACACAGTAGGAATTAAGTGTTTGAATACCTTTGAGGATCTGGGCCTTTGAATCTCTCTGCCTCAGTTACCCAGTGTAAGAGGCATATAATAGTACTTCACTACCTACAAGGATGTTGTGAAGAGAAACAGGGAGCCTGTCAATGCACTTGAGATAGAATAGGCTAGTCCTACACATTCCCAAGTTGTATTTGTCAAGTTAAGTTCTGCCATGTATTGATTTCTTGACTGCCTCACCAACACAGGTGAAGGACTTTTTATACAGTTACAGATTCCCAGGTAAAATGGACCATTGTGATCTTTTAGTCTGACCTGTGGTATCACAAAGGTTGTACAACTTCCCAAAATTAATTCCTAGAGCAGAACTTTAAGAAAAAGATCCAACCTTAACTTAAAAATTGTCAGTGATAGGGAATCCACCATACCCTTTGGTAAATCATTCCTATGGCCAATTATCCTCACTATCAAAAAAATAATCTTTATTTCCAGACTGAATATGTTTAGTTTCAATTTCCAGGCATTGGCTTGTGTCACACCTTTCTCTGTTAGATGGGAGAGTCCATTATTAAACCGTTGTTTCCCATGCAGGTACTTACAGACTGTGATTGAGTCACCCCTGAACCTTCTTTTTGTTAAACTAAATAGTTTCAGCTCTTTGTACTTATCACTCTAAAGCATGTTTTCTAATAATTTAATCATTCGCTTGGCTCTTCCCTGAGCCTTGCTAACCAACATCTTGTTTGGGCCACAGAATTAATCATAATTTTGCCAGACTCTGCTTAGGTTACTTTATTCAACCTCATTCTCTAAGTGGAGTTTGTGAAACCTCTTCTACTTTGTTCCCTAAAACGTTTGACCATAGAAGTCTTAAAGGCTGTGTTCACACAGCCCTCTTATTTCGAAACAACAGAGGTTGTTTCGAAATAAGATTTAGGCTGTTCACACGACGCACGGTTGTTTCGAAACAACAGGTCCCGTTGTTTTGAAACAACAGCGTTGTTTCGAAACAAGTTAAACCCCATGCGGGGACGAAACAACGCCGTGCGAACACGTTGTTTTGAAACAACGGTGACTTGTTTCAAAATAACTGTTGCCTGAACCAGCTATTTCGCTTTGAGCTTTTTTCCTTAATTCGAATTAACAAACTTAATTCGAATTAAGTTATTTCGAAATAAGGCATTATTTCGATACAAGTTGTTTCGAAACAACTGTATCAAAATAACCCCCGTGTGTGAACACAGCCAAAGATAACCTGTAAAGGAAACAAAAATGAGGCTTATGCCCCCTTTTTTTGGTCTTCATTACATTGTATGAAGGAGGTCTGAAAGCAGGGGTGTTGCTGCCCCGGGGAAGCACCCGGGGCACAGGTACAGGCCATGCCCCCTGCCAAGAGGCCATGCCCCCTGACCACAGGCTACGCCCCCGGCTGGGGATGGGGCCAGGAGCGGCTGGGTATGGGGCCAGCAGCGGCCTCCGCAGCCCTGGGTGACTGAGACCCAGATCCCCAGCTGGGGATGGGGCTGCTGCCACCACAGGCAGCTGGGCCCCGGATCCCTGGCTGGGGATGGGGCCAGGAGCAGCCTCCGCAGCCGCGAGTGGCTGAGCCCCAGATCCCTGGCCGGCGATGGGGCTGCCGCAGCTGTGGGTGGCTGGGCCCCAGATCTCCTGCCCGATCAGGCCGGAGACCGGAAGAGGGGGGGCCCCACCAGACCCGGGGCAGTGGCATCGGGATTTGGGACACGTGCCCCGTGTGCCCGGTGCAAGCAATGCCCCTGTCTGAAAGGGATGTTTACAATGTTTCCTGCTTTTCTGTTTCCTGTTGACATTCAAATCTTGTCTACCCTGGGAGACTCTATGTCAACTAGAAAAACAGCAAAATTGTGATATCACAAGACACTGAGAGTTGAAAAATTGAGAGGGAAAGGGATTGTCACTCAGACTGTCTAAAACTCTGAGGTCTATGTTTTTATAAACCCCAATTTAACATCTGTGCTAAAAAACCCACTTAGAAACATAGAAGATTAGAATTGGAAGGGACCTCAGGAGTTCATCTAGTCCAATTCTCTGCTCAAAGCAGGAGCAATGCTGTCACTCTGGGGATGGGACAGCTCTGCTAAAGTTCAACTACCTCTTCTTTTCATCTCAGGAAGGGGAGCCACCAATCAACATCCCTGAGAAGTTCCTAAGAAAACCAGCAAAGGCCAAAAGTGACATTTCTCTTGATACTTCCAGGCATAAAAATAGAGTAAAGGGGTGCAAACCCAGTTTTAAATCTCCCTTCCATGAACTGCTCACTTGTTATCCCTTCAGGCCATGCCCTGCCCAGACATTGTGCAGTGTGTGTGAAGAGCCTTGGTGGCTGGGTGCTGAATGAATGAAGCAGGGCCTCATTGTAAAATGACATCAGCATCTTTCAACCAGCTTTATTTATCTAAGGAACTATTTGGTTTTGTGTTGCAACATGCACAAAGTCTTTCTTTGTTTTTTCATCTCCTCAGAGTGAATTATTTTGAGCTCTTCAATCAGACAGATGTTATTATTTAACACACCCTAGCACAACAGGCCATGAGAGGTGCGACAGTCATTGTTATCATCATGTTGTCTGGCTTGTTGAGGGCATTGGGCCAAAAGTCTCACAACACATCTGAAGCGTATGCAGATAGCCAAGTGATGCACATGCTGATGTGGCTTATTGCTTAATTAGTCCATTCCACTATGGCAATTCTGATCTTTCTAAGTGCTGATGAAGGTGCTAATGTTGCGTTGCCGAATCTTCACAAGTCATAGGTATTAAAGTGATGAGAAAGAAAGCTGCTGGTAGCGGGATGTGAGGTGGATGCTGTGGTGTCACTCTGAAGGGCAAAGCTATTAACTGAAAACTGGTTAGCATGTATGCTTGTGTGTGTATACATACACACACACACACACCACCCCCACATCCAACCTACTCTATAACATCTATTATAAGTGAACATACTGGCTTAAACTCATCTTTGGTGTGGATTCCATTTATTCCACAATTCCAATGAGTCAGCCCCAGGATGAATTTAGGGCAGGGAATTGACTCCCAAACTTTGTCTCAATAAGAGCTGTGTTGGCAGCTTTTTGGGTATCCAAAGGCCGCACTTCATTTGCATTGACAGGTGCAGATATTTGAAAAAAAGAACAATTAATTGCCTATAATATTGGCCAAGCTTGGAAGAATAAAATGTAGTGGTTGTTCGATGAGTTTGCATAACCCGCAATCTTTACTTTGTTTCCTTTGAGAGGGAGGACAGGGGGCTACTTTTAAGCCATCAGGATCTGCTCTTGGCTCTGTGTGCTGCATCTTGAGCCCATTTGCTGCACACTGACCCTTTAGTACTTACATTTAGGCCACAAAAGTACTTTAAAAGTGTGCCTTCCTCCAAGACTGATGGGGGAAATCTGACTGACCTGTCCACATACACAGCAGTACATATGCTGCTTCAGGGTAGCTACAGCATTAATTGAGTCATTACTTCTTGTAATCCAACCCCCAGATCATGTGTTATGAATTAGCCAATCAATTTCAGTCTTTAAATGTGTGCTTGTAAGGTGCCCTATTTTCACCTGCTGTCACAAGCAAGTGATATTCTTGTGAAGTGCTTGAGGTCACTGGGTTGCTTCTTGGGAATGTAACTGAGCAGATAATTGAAGGGAATGATTACAATGTTTCTAATTTTTCCTAAATGCAACAATCAGAGAGGAAAGCTTGTACATAGCTGCAAAGGGCAGGACTAATCAAGGACAGCCACTGGTGGGGTTTTCAAAAAATGCCCAGGACTGATATAACTCTGTTCCTAGTGCTATCAACAGAAGTTTTCCTGCTGGGAGCAGAAGAGGAGCCCATACTCAATGCTTTTAACAATATGTGCTCTATTTCTATCCTAATTAAATATAGATATTTACTGTGCTAACCACTGTGAGAGCTCAGTTCTTTCTCTGTGATAATCACAGAAAGAACAAGGTGATTCCAAGATGATTAATAGTGTCAGAGGGCTGAAATGTAAGGGAAATATATTCATCAGGACATCACAGGGCAGGTCTTGGGAAGAAGACACTAGATAAGATGTAACAGCCTATCACTGTGCTTCTGTGCTCTGCCATGAAAGCTGGGATATTCTTAATTATCAATTTGTTATTTGATAGTAGGTTTCTGGCAAGATAGACCATCAGGAAAAAATAGCAGGTGCCTATAAGAATCAAGTCTTTTTGTAGATATTGCTTCATATGGTAAGATTCTGTGCAAAGGAAGTCATGTCATGAGGTCTGACATGCCATGTATAATCCACAGGGCACTTCTGGGCATTGAGACGCATGAACTCAGAGCCAGGGACATCCTGTTTTGGCCAGGCATGAAGGCTGCAATTATATTTTATCCAAGTGTGAAATATGCAATGAACAACAGAAGACAGAATACAAAAGAGCAGAGCAAAGAGCCTGAGATTCTGAGGGGCCTTTGGCAATGCTGGTGAGATCTGTTCAAATCAAAGGAGAATGATTAGTCCTTCCTAGGGACTGTTCTTTGGCAGATTTTGAAATTCAGATGTTGCCCTACGCTTCCATTTGGGATATATTGCAATTTGCTTGCCGTAGCACTCTAGACAAGTTAATCACAGGCACTGGGCGATAAGTCACCAGTGAATCATTTCAACAATTTTCTTTGAAATATTAGTTCAAGCTCAGCATGTCAAGCCTCTTATTATGGGCCAGTTATCTGGGTTTTCAGCACAGCTAGTTCACGCAGCAAAGGACAAAATAAGCAAAAGCTCTGGCTACATTTAGCGTTGGAACAACAGTGCACTGTGACCTGCCTAGATTCACCTGTGGAGATCTCAAGCTGCTGCCCTTGCTAGCTACCTTCAGATCAGCTCCAATGACAGTTAGCCCTTGAATAGTCATGGCTCAGGAGTAGAGCTAACTGACACTTTTTGATGAACATTTTGTTTAAAGACTATTATTAGGAAACAGAAAACTTTCTCATCTTTTTTAAAAAAAATTTAATGTCTTCAGTGAAATTGGAAAATGAAAAAAGTTTCCTGCCCCCTCAGTTACTTTCTTAAATTATTTCCATTCCCAAACTACCTCCCCTCAATTTTTCTTTAACCATTGGTAAAATGGGGGAAGAAAGAAAGAAAGAAAGAAAGGGAGGGGAAAAATCAGAAAAAACCAACAAACCAATGAACAACAATGACAAAATCATTGCCAAAACCTGTGGGACAACAATGACTTTGCCATTTCTCATTAATTTCCCCCCTTAGTTTTCAACCAGTTCTAGACACAAGATGATTAACAATTGCAAAGGGGGAAAAATCAGTTGTTGACAAATACACCGCATAGTTATTCCCCTTGAGATGGATGGGCAGCCTACCAACAGAACAGGAAGCATTAGCAGGTCAAGCACTAGACTGAAATGCAGGAAACCTGTGTTCATTCCCTAGCTCCAACCCACTGCATGAGCTTGGCTGATTCATGTCACCATTCTGTGCTTCAGTATCCCCTTGTGTAACGTGGGGACAAGCATACCAAAGCACTTTGAGACTTAGGGATGAAAAGCATTACACAAAAAATAAGGATCATTAGATTATCAGAGTATTTCACCAAGGTTATGCTATGCTACCAGAGATTTTTCTGGGCAGGTAGTGCTGGAGACACTCCACCATTTTATTGACAAGGCTGCTATGACATAAGTACTGCTAGATCTCTTGACTGCCAGCTGTGCCAAGAACCTGAAGCTGTATACGTAAGCACCAGGTGACAAATCAACAGCTGAGAAAAAGTGGTGGAGAGATTAAAAAATGCATCTGAGGAAGTGGGATCTTCTCCCACGAAAGCTCATGCAAAAAATAAATCTGTTAGTCTTAAAATGCCACACAACTGCTTGTTGTTTTTTTACTGGGCTAGACTAACATGGCTATCCCTTTGGGATTTGTTAACAACTGTCACTAGAGATGTAGCTGGGACATCAAGACTTCAAAGAAAAACAGCTGAACTCGAATTAATATGCAAGCTAAATTCTGTGAAAGCAGGACTTAATCAAGACTATGGGTTCTTTTCCCATTACAAAGGGTAATTTGACTTCAGGCTTCCCATGGTTTGAACCTGAAAACTGCTCTGATTTGCTGTTACTATATGACCTGATCCTATGTTTTACACCTCCTTGCATTTAGTTTCATTCCTTTCTGTAAGTTCACCCATCTTCGAAGCATCTGAGGAAGTGGGATCTTCTCCCATGAAAGCTCATGCAAAAAATAAATCTGTTAGTCTTAAAGTTCCACACAACTGCTTGTTGAGATTAAAAAAGCCACTGGAGCTTAAGGTCAGTGGAATTTGACAGATGCCCAGTAAGAGACTGGAGAATTCCTACTGCCACCCCTATTCCCATGACTATCCAGAGTCACAGTAGTTACAGAGGATTAAATGACTGAAGAGCTAGAGATTGGGAAGGGTAATAAACCACCCTGCTTCAGGCCTTGGGACATGCAGCATCTGCTCAAATAGGAAGTGAGACCAAGTAATCAAAGTTCCAAAGGGGCAGCCATGTTAGTCCAGTAAAGCACAAAACATAAGGACTCTTGTGGCACTTAAAGACTAACAGATTTATTTATTGCACGAGCTTTTGTGGGAGAATATCCCATCTTGTCAGATGCTTTGAAGAGGGAGATCTTACAGAATTGGATGAAAATAAACACAGGGGAGTGTAAGATATGGGATCAGGTCATATTGCAACAGCAAATCAGAGCATTTGTAAGGATTCAAACTCTAGAAAACAGCACACAGAGGGGAGGTTGAAGTCAAATTACCTGTTATAATGTGAAAAGAATCCATAGTCATGATTCATCCCTGCATTCACACAATTTAATTTGAATATTAGTTTGATTTCTGCTGTTTCTCTTTGAAGTCTTGATGTCTTATTGATTTTCTTGATGACCATCATTAACAAATCATCAGTGGAGTGATTAGGAAGATGGAAGTGCTCAGCAACTGTTTTTTTGTGTGTGTTGTGATTTCTGATGTCAGTTTTGTATGCATTTATTCTTCTATGTAGGGATTGTCCTGTTTGTCCAATGTATAAGGCATCAGGGCATTTCTGGCATATGATGGCATAAATCACATTAGTGGATGAGCAGGTGAAGGACCCTTTGATGGAGTAGCTGGCTTGATTAGGTCCTACGATGGTGTCTTTTGGGCAGATGTGTGGACAGAGTTGGCAGCATGGTTTGTTGCAGGGATATGCGCCTGCTTTAATGTTTATGTTGTTAGGTCTGTAGTTGCTCGTGAGCATCTGTTTAAGGTTTGGGGGTTGTCTGTAGGTGAGGAGAGGTCTGTCTGCCAAGGCTAGAGAGAGTGAGGGGTCATCTTTTAAAATAGGCTGGAGGTCATTAATGATCTGTTGTAGAGGTCTGACTTGAGGGTTGTATGTGGTGACCAGTGGTGTTATAGAAATGTAGGTATGAGTGAGAGTTGGCAGCCAGGCACAGATCCATCACAATGAGAAGCCACCATGAAACTATGTCAGACTCATACAAGCAAAAAGTTCAGACATGCTCCATGACAATGACCATCATTCAATGCTCCACTCCAGCAAATGAATATGACTAAGAAGAGTGTCTTACAAAGTGGGATTTTCTCCCACAAAAGCTCATGTGATAAATAAATTTGTTAGTCTTTAAAAGTGCCACAGGACTCCTTGTTTGTTTTGCTGAACTAGACTAACATGGCTACCCCTTAGGAATTCGTAAGAGGAAGTTGCTTCTTATAACAGTATTCAGCAGGACCTCATCATCAATGCCCACAACATGTGATTGTTGTTATGGGTCATCTGAACGCTTTAGTCGGGACAGACAACCATGCAATGACGGACGTAATGGGCACACATGGAACTGCTTCACTTGACAACAATACTGATTATGTTCTTGAATTATGTCAGTTGATCCATCTTATCATTGGGATGAACACGCTTGCCTTATAAAGAGAACCACTAACCCACATGAATCTTGCTCGATGGCATTACTAGGAATCAAAGAGATCATTTCTGCTCAAGAATAAAGCACTGATCATCACTTCATTTCAAAACATCTGTCTGTGCAGAAGGGCAGATGTAGGCAGTCATCATAAATTATGTATTGCCACCATGAAAATGAAATTGAGGAAATTACCAGCAAAGAAGATTGCAGGAAAGATTAACATCTTTAACTTGAGAATGAATAAATAAGGAATGATTCAGAGTATCAGTTCTCAAGCAAGCTTTCAAATATCACCAAAACAGTCTTCTATGATATAGAAAAGTTATGGAAATTATTAGCAAATCTTATATTAATACAGCTCAGACCATCCCTGGATTTAGCAAAGATAGGAAGAGTGGATTAGCAATGCTACATCTCAGAGGCTATTGTGGAAAGAAAATAGGCTAAGTTACAGCAACTCAATGTCTTAGGGCAAGGAGACAGGTACATTAGGAAAAAAGGAATATAGAGATAAATATAAAGTAGGAAAAAGACCAGCGGGGAAGGATAAAAGAGTATGTGTGTGTATATATATAATAATAGCAAGGCACTGCAAGTGGAAATGGCAGCAGAAGGAGACATGAGGACACTGTGTCAATCCACCAAATGACTTGTTAGAGATCTTAGCTGCAGCAGAGATGACCCAATTAAAGGTAAACAAGGGAACCCCCCCTACAACTTTAGAAGAACAAAAGCAAAGATGGGCAGAACTTTCTCATAACTTTCTCAACTGACCTTCAAGAGAAACAACTAACTTTGATACCATAAAGATGGCAACAGCTTGATCTTTGCTGGGAGGAAATTACTCTGGGTCAATTCAATGTAGCCATAGAAAGGTTAAAGGACAATACATCACTAGGTGAAGTGCAAATCAGAGAAGAAACACTTAAGGCAAATGAACAGGAAACAAGAAAATCCCACAATGCCGCTTCAGTTTGGCATGGGAGCAGGAACACACCGCAGAAGACTGGAAAAGAGACATTCTAATCTGTAAACAAAAAACAAACAAACAAGCAAAAAAAAAAAAGGAGATTTGACTGATTCTAACAATGGGTGCAGGGTTATTCTGCTTTCTATCCCAGGGAGAGTCTTGTGAGGTCTAAATAGACCTTGAGCTGCCTCTGAAAGCAGAACAAGCAGTTGATTTCCACCCAAATCAATGTGGAGCAGATCAGGTGTTAATCCTGTGTAACATTATAGTTCACAGAAATGAATAGCAGTTGCCAGTGGGCGTGAATTTCCAAAAGGCATTTGATAATGTAGCTAGAGAATGACTGTGGTAGACAATACAAATCTATGGAGTGCTCAACAAAAACGTTCAGATAATTAAAAATGTGTATTAGAATGTTCAATGTTCAGATAAAGCATGGGGATAAAACACTGATTTAATGGTAACGGTAGTGTCAAGCAAGGTTGTATCTTGTCCTCCATCTTGTTCAAAGTCACTATGGACTCTCTTATCTGATAGACTGTAAGTATGGAAAGAGGACTTGCACAGCTAGATGGTGAGCTTGGAGATTCAGATGTTGCAGATCATCTCTGTCTTATAAATAAATTAATCAAAGATATACAGTGAAAGACAGATGGTTTTGCAAATTCTGCCAAGCAAACAGGTTTTCAAATAAATCAAAGATGGAAGTTATGAAAATTAATTTACCAACTGATAAAACAAAAAAGGAGTCTCGATAACACTTTTAAAAACTAACAAATTAATTTATCACAAGAGCTTTTGTGGTGCTTTTAATTCCTGCTGACCAGCCTGTCTGGGCTTGCAAGCTACAGCTCAAGCTAACACAACTCAGCAGCTGCTTAACAGGACCTTTCAGTGCTGCTAATCAGAGCCATCCCTACGGGGTGCAGGTCCTGGGGCCAATTGGCTAGTTCAGGGCCCCCCACGTGCTGGGGGAAGGGGTGGCCCAGCCCAGAAACTGGCCATACACTCCTGCCCCTCCCTTGTACCAGCCACTCTGCCCATGTGGCTGGTCTGGGGGGGCTGGACTCTGGTCTCCCACCCCACCTCTGGGTCAGCCCTCCCCACCCCCAGCTGACCCAGGAGAGGAGTGAAAGAGCCTGTGGGCTGGCCTGCTCTGCCCCTTGGCCGGCTGTTCCCTGCCCTGGGGGTGGGTGATTTGGTCCTGGGCAGAGGCTGATCCTACGCTCCCGCCCCCTGCCTTCGCTGCCTTCAGCTACATGCCGACGGCAGCAGGGAGGGGGCGGGTGTCAGTGCTGCTGGGGGGGGGGGCAGCGGTGCAGGCCCCATGCTGCCCTGCTCACAACAGGACAGCATGGGGCTCATGGGATCATGGGTAATTGCCCCCCTTGCACTCCCCAGGGATGGCCCTGCTGCTAATCCAGTGGTTGGCAATCCAAAAGATAAGAAAAGCCATTTTAAAAAATTCCTTCAATAACCAAATGTTTTGAGAGCCACAATGGGTTTAGCTTCCTGGTGGGGGGGGTGAGGGAAGCTGGGCCACGGCACCTGCCAAAGGGTCCCCTGGTGGGGAGGGAAGCCTGGAACAGGATCCCCTGGTGGCAGAGAGGGCCTGGAGCTGCAGGGGAACAGCCAAAAAGCTGCATGCGGCTCTGGAGCTGCAGGTTGCAGACCCCTGTTCTGATTCAATCACTTGGTGCAACGTGGGCATTGCTTTGCCAAGTGGCTGCTCCCAGCTCGAGAGGAGTAAGCATCAGTAACTGGAGTTCAGGCTGCTGTGAAGACAGATCCCTCAAACCCACTCACTTTTTCCTATTCCAGATCACTGGGGGTGTGTCTACACTTACAGCTGAATTTGAATTGATTGTCATCAGTTTGAATTCTATTAAGAGCATGTACATACCCACTTTCATCAGTTCAAACTGAGGCACTCCGCAGTTCGAATTGATGAAAGCTGACTTCAAATTCGTCAAACCTCGTTGGACATCAAAGTTGGGGTCAATCAAATTGACAAGGGATGACCTTCCTCCCAGGGTGCCATGCACCCTGAGAGGAAGACCATCCCTTCAACACCTGGGGCAGCAGCCCCAAAGGTGCTTTCACCCCCAGCAACATGGGGCTGGGGGGAGCAATAGGGTTCCTGTCCCCTGGTTGGAGGCTGGGACTCCAGCCTCTGCTCCAGCCCCGCTGGCCGGATGCCCCCAAGACACCCTGGCAGGCGGCTTATGCCGGGCTGGCTGCCCGCTGGGAACGCACCCCGGCGGGTGGCTTCTGCCTGGCTGGCCACCCAACGGCAAGACACCCTGGTGGGCGGCTTCTGCCCGGCTGGCCGCCCGCTGGGAAGAGACCCTGGTGGGCACCTTGTCCTGGGCTGGCCGCCTGCTGGAAAAGCACCCCACTGGGCGGCTTCTGCCCGGCTGGCCACCCACTGGCAAGAGACCCCAGCAGGCGGCTTCTGCTGGGCCGGCTGCCTACTGACAAGACACCTGGAGGGTGGCTTCTCCAGTGCTGGCCACCTGCCGGGAATGCGGCTCCGCGGGCGGCTCCGGCCATCTTGCCACACCTAACATGGTGCCCGCCTCCAATTCGAATGGGCAAGTCCAGCCCATGGACATGCCAATTCAAATTGGAGTTTCCAGTTTAGCCATGTCAATTCGAATTGATTCAATTCAAACTAACAATTATTAGTTTGAATTGACTAATTTGAACTGAGTAATTTGAACTGACATGAAAAGTGTAGACATAGCCTGGGGGATTTGAGCAGGTTTTGGCACACGACCTGGCTGTGATCACTAGTTAGGAAGTTTGATAAACTGAAGGTGAGATGGGAATTAAAAAGTCAAGGAAACTAAACCCATGTTTTCTCTTCCTATTTCCCACCAAAGTACTGGTGTTTTACAGTGAAAATCAGATTCCTTCAGAGATGCCCTTATTAAACTGAAGACAGGCTGGCTGTCAGACTAATGCAGTACAAAAGATTTTAATAACTTTCCTAAGCAAATGGAAGATCTCATTACTCTCCAGCATAGATCCAGTTTCTGTTGTTGATCAGATGCAATCTTCTAATTCTTAAACTATATGGTTAGGCTATCCCACAGAATACCTCATACAGAGAGTGAAGGGTCCTGCTAGGCCTTAATAATTATTCTCCAAATATCGAGGCAGCAATCTCTTCTTCCATTCTTGTGTTTGAAAGAGTGCATGAAAGATTTTGCCCTCATCATTGTAATGCACTAGATTTTTCAGAGCAAATTAATTGCAGTCCCATGAAGTGGTCTCGTAAGATTAGCAGTATGATCCATGGACTAATTTAGGTAGGAGGAAAAATCATGCCCACATGGGAAGGTGAAGAATTTGATTTGCTTCAGTCGAAGTCCTGTTTGAGCTAGCAGCGGGGTCCCACCTCACAAGGCTGAGAAGACCAGACATAATCTAGAGAGAATATTTACCAATGGGAACAGAGGTGTCTCTTTTCTGGAAAATTGTAATGGTGCATCTGGTCCATAATCTCACACAGCAGTCAGTTACAATGCTTCACAAAATGCACCTCACTGTGATGTTATACTGTGTGGGTCAGCTGGGCAGAGGGAGGGAGGTCAGGACAGATTTCTTCCTGATCCCAGCTCTCCACTTGCTCGTGTGTTTAGGGTGCAGCATGTGGATTGTTCCCTGAATGTTTTGGGCTGCCTGTTAACACAGCATTACTGATGGGCTGGCATATCCTCCGTATCTCATGTTTTGTACCTCAGCTTGTTTTGTGGATACATTCTTTTAGAATGGAATAGAATCGAATCATAGGATTGGAAGGGACCTCATGAGATCATCTAGTCCAACCCCCAGGGTTTGAATCCAGGACCTTCTGCATGTAAAGCAGATGTGCTAGCCACTACACTATTTACAAGTGGCCTGTTCTTTAGTGTAGGTGCTGTAAAATCATGGAGCTGTCTGAGCCACAGGTGTGAAAATTTGCCAAACTTTCCTTCAGCTTTTGACTGACCCTGCAAGCAGACATTGAAAGGCATTCTCCAGTGTAATGGAAGATCTACCATGGGGCAAAATGTCTTCCCTGAAAAACAGGGAACCCTACACTAACGGTTTCCAATTTCCTGTATGACTTTAAAGTGTCCCTGCCTGTAACTGCAATTGACAGCCAGTTTCCAGGAGCTACATGCTAAAAGCTGCTCAGATTGAGCTCTAGTCTACGTTTGGGTGCTTTTCAGTGGCAGTCAACTGCCGGTTAAGCAAGTAATGTAAAATTCCTTGTGTAGCCAGCAGTGACTTTTTAAGCCACTGGTACACATCAGGTGAAAGCTGACCGCAAATTGCTTGCAGTTGGTTTTCCCCTATGCCCTCTAGCCCCATAACTTCCAGGGCTGACTTCCGGGAGCAACGTTGTGAGTTCATACTCGCCATGATCCACTCCTAGAAGGGTGAACTGACAGTGGCGAAATTGCCACCATCAGTATAGATATAGCTTCAGGTGTTACCATCAAAACATCTGGGAAACACAAGAGCCCAAAAGCTCTGAAATCTGGATTCTGAAATTCTAATGGACTTCTGCTGAGCCTCAGAGGAAGGAGTTGTTCATCTCTGCCCTCTGAATATAGCTCTGCATACACATGGCCTGCATTTGAGGGCCCTGATTTTCATCTTACTCCCACCCATGTAAACAGGAAGCAACCCCATAAAATTGGAGGAGGGGAGCAGAATAGTATCAGGCACATAGCTTTAAGTTCCCTTTATTTTGCTACAAAATCTGCTGGGAGAAAAATCTACCAGTGGTTCTGTATTGTGCAACAGTCAGAGTGACAGTGCCAGAGGGGGCCTTTGTATGGATTTGTGCATGCTTCTGTGGACATGTTATCTGTACAAGTGACTGGGGTGTGCGTTGTGATGTTGTCTGGGTTAGGGAACCATTTATAACATTTAACATCAAAAGTACAATAATTCATATGGGATAGGCCAGGTGAGGTACCACTAGACAGGTTACAATCTGCCAGCTGTGATGATATTGCTTATAAGTACGTGTCATTTGTATTGTAATAGGTTTGATACACCTGGATTTCCATTTGTGCTGTGTTTCTGGGTGACCCCCCAAGCAGCATGGCAGCATCAATAAACTTGCTTAATGGCCCATTATGGGAAAAAAAAAACAAGGAGTCATGTGCCAGTTTGAGACTAACAGATTTATTTTTCGCATGAGCTTTTGTGGCAGAAAATCCCACTTCCTCAGATGCTTCAAAGATGGGTGAATTTACAGAATGGAATGAAAATAAATGCAAGGGGGTGTAAAACATAGGATCAGCTCATACAGTAACAGCAAATCAGAGCAGTTCTTAGGTTCAAACCATGGGAAGCCTGAAGTCAAATTACCTTTTGTAATGGGAAAAGAACCCATAGTCTCAATTAAGTCCTGCTTTCACAGAATTTAGCTTGCATATTAATTCGAGTTCAGCTGTTTCTCTTTGAAGTCTTGATGTCCCATCCACATCCCTGACGACAGTCGTTAACAAATCATTCATCGAGTGATTAGAAAGATGGAAGTGCTCAGCAACTGATTTCTTTGTTCTGTGATTTCTGATATCAGCTCTGTGTTCATTCATCCTTTTACAAAGTGATCGTCCTGTTTGTCCAATATATAAGGTGTTGGGGCATTTCTGGCACATGATGGCATAGACCACATTAGTAGATGAGCAGGTAAATGAGCCTGTGATGGAGTAGCAGGGTTGATTAGGACCTATGATGGTATCTGTTGTGCAGATATGTGGGCAGACTTGGCAGCGTGGTTTGTTTGCAGAAGTGTGTGCCTGCTTCAATGTTTCTGTTGTTAGATCTGTAGTTGCTGGTGAGTATCTGTTTAAGATTGGGTGGCTGCCTATAAGCAAGGAGAGGTCTATCTCCCAAGGCTTGAGAGAGATTATGAGAACTCAAAGATGGAAAGAACCCAGGGACTACACCTTATGAGTCACCAGACTTGCCCAGGTGACTCTAGACTCCATCTTGTTTCTGTGGATTTCCACCAGTTGCATAGCAAAGAGACATAAAAGTGAGCGTCTCCATCCCATGTTGTCTTAATTCCTGCTTCCTTCTCCCAGATCACCTCAACAACTGAAACTCTGAAACAAAGGACTGAGACCCATCCAGATACCAGATGTAACCAGAGAAACTATACAAGCCTGCAATTTCCACAGTTCTACTGAAAACCTGATACATTTGGACTTTCAAGCCATTTGTATGGATCTGATTGCTTTAATCATATAACACCTCTTACCTTGATTGTTTCTTTCCTTTTATAATAAACCATTAGCTACTAAAGGATTGGCTGGCAGCATAGCATTTTGGGTAAGATCCAAATTTATATTGGTCTGCCAATTTGGCTGACCCTTTGGGGATCAGGAGAACCCTTTTAGTAAAGAGCATAGAGTTTTAATAATCATCCCTTTGTTAGACCTAATGGCTGATTGGGAGCTTGAGACTGAAATGAAATAAGTCGGCTGTGTATCTTCTTGGGTTTCAGCTTTTAGGTAACCAGTGCTGGACACCAGGCGTATGTCTACACTAGAGCCTTAGGTCAACTTAACCTGCTCTAAGTCAGCCTAAGGAATTCCATGGCCAAATTTAGAATTTATTAAGTTGACTTAAGCACTTGCTTAAGTCGACTTAATGACACCTGCCCTGAAAGTCATCTTAAGTGTTAAGTTGACTTTAAAGGGCAGGAAGGGTCAGGGCTGGACCCAAGCCTGGGCCCCACCCCAGGTCCTGATCCAGTTCCAGGGGCCCAATTCATCCGTAGCCACCACCGACAAGGGGCTGAGAGCTGGATCTCTCTCCCAGCCACCTGCCTCTTGTGACAAGCAGCTTGGGGCCAGATCTGGCTCCCACCTGCTTGCTGGTGGCAACCAAGGCTGGATTGGGCCCCCAGAGCTGGATCAGAGACAGTGTAGACATACTTTTAAGTCAACTTAACAAGGTTGACTTTAACTTAGAATTGACCTTCTTAAGTTGACTGAAAGGATCCCCCCAGTGTAGAGACAGCTCAGGACTCACATCTGTGATTGGCTAGTGAACCATACTACAGAGTTAGCCACCAATTTGGGAGAATCTGGTCTCCTTTTGCAGCCTGCCCTGACTATAGCATTTTCAGATATGCTACTCTAGATATGGACCAGTCACATGTATGTACCATATACACATAGGTGAGAGTTAGTGTGGCGTTTGTTTGTATAGGAGGCTGATGTATGTATATATGCATGGATGTAGCTTGTGTGTGTTTATTGTGGCTATGAGCTGAGTAACAATGTGGTCAGAGCCCCTTATCAGCCCTGCAGTCCTTCCCTGGTATGCACTCTTTCATTTCAGCAGTTGAATTTTGCTGCCTGCTGGGTAGGATGAGGGGCTGTTCCTGAGCTCTGTCAAGTGGCTGAGGGAAAGAAGTATGGCAGAAACTGTTGCCTGGATTCTTAGTTCCCTCACAGGTGATGTCCTATTAGAGAAGTCTACAAGATAATTTCTTGACAAACAGCAGAGCAAATAAAATCACTCCAGTTCCAGCTCTCAGCTCCTACAGAACTGCCCCAGCCAGGAAGAGAGAAATTGCCTTAATGACCTGATCCTATGTTTTACACCCCCTTGCATTTAGTTTCATTCCTTTCTGTAAGTTCACCCATCTTCGAAGCATCTGAGGAAGTGGGATCTTCTCCCACGAAAGCTCATGCAAAAAATAAATCTGTTAGTCTTAAAGTGCCACACAACTGCTTGTTGTTTTTTGACTCTATTCAACCTGCATCCTCCCCAACACATGGCCAGCCATGTTCCCACTGTTCCCTCTAAGCTGTGCATGTCCATATGTGCACACAGGTTGTGAAACCTGTGCACACAACAAGATAAAGCGTGCACAAAAAAATCAGCAGTGCTAATATTAGCGCACACAAAGAATTTTTTTGCGCACACAAAGAAATTTTTTTGTGCACACGGCTTACAAAATTAGAGGGAACATTGTTCAGCACCCGCTATAATGAAGTTTATTGCCTGCTTCTACTTGCATGGACACTGAACTCAGCTGAGTTTGATCACTACTGTGGTATAGCCCTTTTCCACAATGGCTGAGGGCTAGGAACAACAGATACCAGATTTGCTCTACCATGGCAAACACAGCAGTTTCTCTCCTGTAGACACAGGCTTGTGATGCTGGCATGGGAGCAGGGCCATAAGTACAGCAGGGCAAATGGGATTTTGCCACAGGCTTGCTGGAGCAGCTTCATTGAGCCACTCCTTTAAAGGGGGAAAAAAAAAAAGCAAGGAGTCTTGTGACACTTAAAGACTAAGAGATTTATTTATCACATGAGCTTTCATGGGAGAAAATCCCACTTCGTCAGACGCTTTGAAGAGGAGGAACTATTATATCCTTTAAAGGGCACGCTCTGCACCGCTTGCCCCAGGCACCAACCATTGTAAGGGGCGTGTTCTGATCCGAATGCATCCTGGATGCTGTAAACTGTAGTCACAGCTCTGCATGGGAGTAACAAGACCTGTAGGTGATGAGCACTGAGGTTTATGACTACATATGTATGGCTTGAGGCCTTCATTCTCTCAGGAGGCAGCTTGGCATAACGGCTAGCGCACCAGCTCAGGACCCTGAAAAACTAGGCTCTGTTGCTGCCACTGACCTGGGAGCAACCACTTTGGCCCAGCTTCTTAGAGGTACTGAGACACTGTTGTGCTCACTGTCCCAACACCTCACTGATTTGGGAGCCTAAATCTCATTCAAAGACAATAGACTTCAGACTCCTGGACAGACGTTGTGGCACAGCACACAGTTATGCTTAAAAATCTGGGACCGTCTCTCTACCTTTGGTTTATCTGGCTAACATTACCATACTAGCTGAGCACTGCCCACACTTCAATGTACATATCTTCACAACACTGCTGTGAGGCCGGGCCAGGCCATTATCTCCATTGCACACCATGGAGAACAGAGGCACAGAGAGGCTAAGAGACTGGCCCATGGTCACCCAGGGAGCCTGTGGCCTCTGTGCTTTTGATGCCACTACCGTGGTGTCTGTCATGTCTATTTAGATTGTCAGGTCTTTGGGGCAGAGAGATGTGTGTTTTTTTGCATCTGCGCGCGTGTGTGTGTACAGCAACCAGTGCAAGGGGGACCCACTTTTGCCAGGGTCTCTAGCAGCAACTATCATATAGTACTATGACAACAATAATTTTGTTTTAGCCAGTGCACTGGAAGGGCTGAGCAGGTGAATGGGAATGCAGGCACATTAACTGTTCATGGTAGGTTTGTCAGGGACTGTGTCACTGCTAATGTAATGCCATCTGAGCCCCGGCACTGTAGGGGAAATAGTATATGCCCTCTGCTAAGTAGCATTCAGTTGATGGTCCCAGGGACTAAAAAACGAAGAAACCATCCACTTAAAAAGCTATAAAGCAAACACTTAGCCTCCCTCAGTGACTGGGCCAGCTGGGCAGCAGCATGTGGCCAGGGAGAAAAGAGCTGAGAGGAACACTGAAAAGGCAGCTATAGTACTTCACACAGAGAAAAATCATTCTCAGGAGAGTGCCAAATACTGGATCACTTCTTTCCTAAGATCCAAAGGGGCAGCCGTGTTAGTCTAGTTCTGTAAAACAAACAAGGAGTTCTGTGGCACTTAGGACTAACAAATATATTTATTGTATGAGATTTCATGGGAGAACATCCGTCTTCATCAGACGCTTTGAAGCAGGGCCATAACTATGGTGGGGCAAGAAGGGCTTTGCCCCGGGCACGCCAGAGCAGCTCCATTGAGCCGCTCCATTAAAGGGCACAGTCCTCGCCGCTCACCCCTGGTGTCAGCCATTGTAAGGGGCGCCGGATTCCTTAGTTACAGCTCTGCTTTGAAGATGGGGGAACATACAAAATGGGAGGAAATAAATGCAGGGAAGTATAAGTCATGGGATCAGGTCACACTGTAACAGCAAATCAAAACAGTTGTGATTTGCTGTTACAGTGTGACCTGTTCCCATGACTTACACTTCCCTCTATTTATTTCCTCCCATTCTGTAAGTTCTCCTATCTTCAAAGCTTCTGATGAAGTGGGATTTTCTCCCACAAAAGCTCATGCAATACATATATTTGTTAGTCTTGAAGTGACACAGGACTTGTTTGTTTGGGGTTTTTTCCTAAGGAGCTACAAGGGCCTTGCTGACTGTCTACAGATGAGAGTCCCTTGATGTGGGAGTAGGAAGGCAAAAGGAACTGCCCAAAGGCCCTTGGCCAGCCCTGGATGCTTATGTTAGGAAACACTTATTTGAATCCCGCCGCGTTGAGTGCCTGGAAAATCAGAAGCCTGCACTGGGAGTCTGCGTGCATGCATTCCTGCGCCTAGTGCAGAGGAGACTGTTCATCTCTTGCTTCAATAAATTGCTGACCCACACTGGCATTCATGCACAGCCACATGGATACTGCCTTGGCCAGCCTCAGTGTCGCTGGAGGCGGCACGTCACTCTCAAAAGCCTGGCACTTCGCACACTGTGATGCACTGAAGCAAACTGGCTGTTCACTCCACTTCACTGCTGCCAGAGCACACTCTAGCCTCCACTCTACTTGCTTAGGGACTGCTATTCTCCTGCCTACTAACGGTAGTACAACGCTGTAGTGTTCAGGGATCAACAGTCCTGGAGACTCAGCCTCTTTGCCTGTGTCCGCTGACAAAGAGAGGCAGGGCCAACCGCTGACACATTGTCTTGCCAGCAAGCCTCAGCCTGGCCTCAGGAGCCTTGCAGGGGGTTCCTGGTGTGTGCACTCTCAGACCCACTGAGGTGCCTAACAAGAGGAAGAGCTGTTGCCAATGAGAATGACAGCGGCTTTTTCTCTGCTATCAACACTTCCCCACTGGGAACTGGACTGATCCTGAAGTGACCAAAATGCCAAACAATCAGAGGGAGATTAGACTGTTAATTTAGATATAATTAAAAGCTAAAAAGACTTAAGGATGGAGTCAAAGGGACATGGACCTTGTGTTTCCACAGTGGACCCTCCTCTAGGACAGTGGTTCTCAACTACTGTGTTGGGACTCATTACTGTCTTGTCACACAGTGGTAAGTGCATCTCAGAGAGCCAGCGAGATGACTGGATTTGGCGTGGATGGAGTGGGCTGGTGTGTCCTGTAGGCTCCCAATATGCGACCAAGTGTGCTGTGACCTGAAAAAGGTTGAGAACCACTGCTCTAGGAAGCGATTAGGAGAGAGTTGAGCCCATGCCCTTGGGACATGACTAAGAAGGCAGTTACTGAAATGGTTGTGAAAAAGTGAAGAAACAAATTGACAGAGCCAGGCAAGTACCCTGAAGTCAACAACTACAGGAGAAACCCAAGAAAGAAAACAACAGAACGCCATTAGTCACCACATACAACCCCCAAGTCAGACCTCTACAACAGATCATTAAGGACCTCCAGCCTATTCTAAAAGATGATCCCTCTCTCTCTCTCGCCTTGGGAGACAGACCTCTCCTTGCTTACAGACAGCCACCAGATACTCACCAGCAACTACAGATCTAACAACAGAAGCATTGAAGCAGGCACACACCCCTGCAACAAACCACGCTGCCAAGTCTGCCCACATATCTACACAACAGATACCATCATAGGTCCTAATCAAGCCTGCTACTCCATCAAAGGCTCATTTACCTGCTCATCTACTAATGTGATCTATGCCATCATATGCCAGAAATGCCCCAACACCTTATATATTGGACAAACAGGACGATCCCTGCGCAAAAGAATAAGTGAACATAGAACTGATATCAGAAATTGCAAAACAAAAAAAACGGTTGCTGAGCACTTCCATCTTTCTAATCACTTGATATATGATTTGTTAATGACCATCGTCAGAGATGTGACTGGGACATCAAGACTTCAAAGAGAAACAGCTGAACTTGAATTAATATGCAAGCTAAATTCTGTGAAAGCAGGACTTAATTGAGACTATGGGTTCTTTTCCCATTACAAAAGGTAATTTGACTTCAGGCTTCCCATGGTTTGAACCTAAGAACTGCTCTGATTTGCTGTTACTGTATGAGCTGATCCTATGTTTTACACCCCTTGCATTTATTTTCATTCCATTCTGTAAGTTCACCCATCTTCGAAGCATCTGATAAGGTGGGATTTTCTCCCACGAAAGCTCATGTGAAAAATAAATCTGTTAGTCTTACTGTACCCTTGGTGCTGCCTTGTGAACCAAGCGTCTCTACTACGGGGGCCATGCAGCTCAGTGGCTGGCGTCTATGGCAGGCTCTGACGTCAGGGCAGAGTCAGCAGTAAGGGTGTCTGCTATGAAGTTCCAACACCCCAGGTAGGGGGGCTTAGGCCCTCCTGCTCCACTGAGCCCCAGCCCAGGGCCCTAGTGGTGCTGGGGGTACGGCACCTAGTCAGCAGGAATCCTGCACCTCCCCTAGTTCCTCCTTTCAGGTCCCCTGGGCTACTTCCTACCCAGGCCATTGTAGTGCAGGGGTCTCAAACTCAAACCACCACAAGGGCTGCATAAGGACTAGTACGTTAGCCCAAGGGCTATACCACTGAAACTGTTTCACAACGATACTTCAACTATCGATAATGGTAGTGTTGTTGCAGGTCACAGGCAATAACTTTAGGGGCTGCATGTTTGAGACCCCTGCTGTAGTGGTTCTCTCATGGGTTTCCAGGCTGTCTATTCTCCCATGTCACAGCACCCACCATTTGCTCCTGTCTGGGGCTTCTGGAGCCCACCAGCAGCAGTGGTCTCCTGCACTTCCTTCTCCTAGTTGGCCATGGGAGTATCAGCTCCTCGATGAGGCCTCTGGGGTTGCTCCTTCTCGCAGGCAGGGTCTGACACAGCTCTTGGCTGGGAACCTCAAGCATGCATCTTTCCACCTGATTGGTCCACCTTGAATGAACTGAACAGTTCCCTTTTATATTGGAGAAGCAGTTGAGCATGCCTAGTAGGGCTTACGGGGCGGGATTTCTGTTGCCCATAGAGTATGCTGAGCCTGTTTAGTATGGAGTAAGCCCGCCCCATCATAAGCACTTTCTGAGTGTTGCATGCTCTTCCCAGTACCGCATAATGTGAGGAGGCGATAAAGGAAATGGGAAGTATTTACGCTGCTGCCAGCTTTCACACCCTTCTCCTTACCAGGTCTTAAGATCCTCCCCTCTTTCCACCTCCCTGCCTGGCCTGTACTTCTGCAGCAGTTCCAGAGTTCATAGAACCCAGCTGGCTGGCTGGGAGACATCCCACAATGCAGAATCACAGTGGCAGCACAGATCAGGCACTGCCCCCAGTGCAGCAGCACTGTAGGCGAACACCGACAGCTGAGCTGCCCCTCTATAGCAAGACAATCCATGCAAACAATGGTACCTGACCAAACAGAAGTTTCATAACCCTGCTTTTATTTCATGAACATGTCACTTTGTTCTGGAATTAAATCACTGCCCTGCTTAGAAGATAGCTATTACCCAGCTCTAGAACTCAGCTGGGTATCTCCTCTAGGATCGGCCCCTTACCTCCTCCTGGAATAATTTTTACAAATCAACCTTTACTGAGTACCTGAACCCAATGTTTACCCCATTCTAGAAATTTATTTTCCTATTAAAAAATGCAATCATTATTTAGTTCTGGAATGCTACCTTTGTCCCAACAGAGAATGGTTCCCATTCATCCCTTTCTAGAAGCCAACCTTCACTCAGAGAATGGTTCCCATCCAACCTTCACAGAGAATGGTTCACATTCATTCCTTTCTAGAATCTAACCTTCACTCGGTTCTAGAGGCACCTTTTGTTTGGTGTTTTGCTTAACTTATTCTGGCTATTTTTTATTTTTGTGTATCTTCACTCTTCAGGGTTTGGGCTGAAAGCAGATATGCCCAGATCCCATTAATCAGCCCTTCTTATAGTCTCTGAGGTCAGAAGGGACCAATAGGATCATCTAATATGATCTCAGGCCACAGAACCTCACCCACCTTCTCCTGGAATAAACTTCTAACCTATGATTAAGTTATTAAAGACCTCAAACCATGCTTTAAAGCCTTTAAGGTACAGATGCTCTACCAGAAGTGAGCCATGCCCCATGCTGCAGAGGAAGGCCAAAAACCTCCAGAGTCTTTGTCAATCTACACTGCAGGAATAGTCCTTCCTGATCCCAATATGGCAATCAGTTAAACC
The DNA here is from genome assembly GCA_007922195.1 of Podocnemis expansa. Classification (NCBI taxonomy): domain Eukaryota; kingdom Metazoa; phylum Chordata; order Testudines; family Podocnemididae; genus Podocnemis; species Podocnemis expansa. Next base: position 30,934,218 of record ML682007.1, on the reverse strand, counting down.
CTAAGTATGTGAGCAAGACTCATCAGTTAGACACCCAAGGAAAAATTCTCTTTACTAACTCACACCCCATTCCATTAATCATCCCATTAGCATATATAACACCAGGAACTAAAGATAAGTCAATTGTCAAGGTAGGCTATCCCATTATACCATCCTCTCCATGAATTTATCAAGCTCAGTTTTCAAACCAACTAGATTTTTTGCCCCCACTTATCCCTCTGGAAGGCTTTTCCAGAACTTCACTCCTCCAATGGATAGAAACCTGTATCTAGTTTTTGAGTCTAAACTTTGTGATGGCTAGTTTATATCCACTAGTTCTTGTGTCCATCTTGGTGCTGAACTTAAGTAATTCCTCTCTTTCCCTGGTATTTATCCCTCTGACATATTTATACTGTGATCATATCTTCCCCAGCCTTCTTTTGGTTAGGCTAAATAAGTCAAACTCTGGCTATGTCCACATGTTGTTATTAAATTGAAACAACAACCACTTTTTCAATTTAAAAAAAGTTATGTCTGGATGATGTTCTGTTGTTTTGAAATGATGGAGCTCATCATTTTGAAACAATGGAACTCAATTTAAAACAGCAAAACCTGGATGGAAATCAAAACAGGTTTTGAATTGAAATGGCTATCTTGAAACAACGCCGTTCAGACTTGTTGTTTCCAAATGGCTGTTGATTCGATTCCAGCTTGGATTGCCCTTCCTCCTCCCAGGGTGTATAGCACCAGGAAGAAGGAAGTGCCCAGCCCCGTTGCTGCCACGTGCTGGAGCTGGTGCAGCATGGCCAAGGCACATGCTGGCACAGCCCAGGGATGACGCCAGGCGCCTGTGTGGGTGTGGGAAGAGGTCCTCTGCCTTCTCGAGATATGGGGCAGGGAGGACATCCATGCATGTTTCTGCACTAGGCATCGCAATTGCAATGTCTACGCGGACGTTGCTGAAGAACTGGCAGGACTGAGCCACAAACACACAACGGAGCAGGTGCATTCAAAAATTAAAAACCCTGCACCAGTACTATGCCCATGCCAGGGAGGTGAGGTGGCTCCAGGGACTAGCTATTACTACCAGCTGCCCCTTTTTGAGGAACTTGATGCGTTCCTATAGGACGAGCCTAATGTTCTCCCATCCAGAACCATTGACTCTGGGGACCCCACCCCTGTGGCCACATCCCCCGAAGGAGGCCCCTTGGACAGGGAGGCATCCCTCGAAGTGGGTGACGTCAGCCAGCCTGGGAGTGCCCAACCACCTGATGCCCCACCAGCTAGTCCTAAGCTCTTCCCTGCTTTGGAGGGGACCGCCACCCCTGAGGAGGAAGATCAAGAGCAGGACACAGAGGAGCCACCACCCACATCAGATCTGGAGGAGGGGACATCCAGACGAACATCTGGAGTGCCTGTTGATGAGTGTTCCTCCCCTCTTCAGGTAGGCAGGGCCGAGCCTGCCAATGGCATGGGTACCTAGGGTGCACGGCCCTGGAACACGCAGGACATGGGGCTGGGGGGGCAGAAGGGCCCTCTCGCTGGTGGCAGAGGGACACCAGGATGCCAGGACTCAGCGGGGCAGGAGATGCTCATCAGCGAGGTGCCACCAGGCGGTGTGCCAGCATCCAGGTCAGATAGCGTGCAAGCTGTACCATTGGCATTTGGCCTCAGGAAACTTCCTGGCCCACATCCTTACCACTGTGGGCACCAAGAGGCCATGTGTGCCCTTGTGCAGTGTCCCACAAGACACAGATGGGGAATGCCACTGACAGTTGGGGTGGAGGGGTTTGCTGCAGACAGGCTGCACACAGGCAAAGGCCATCAGGCAAAGTGGGGCTAACCCTTCTCCTGCTTCACCCAAGCAGCTCGCCGACACACCCGCCATCCTACTCTGTGAAGTCCACGGACCACTGGGAGGCAGAGGAGGAGAGCCTGCCAGACCAGGGGGCACATCCTCAGCAGCCTCCTTGAGCTCAGCCATCAAGCAGAGGAATCAACCCAGGCCTGGAAGGAACAGCAAGGCAGGCATCAGGAAGCTGCCATCTGCCAGCTCTAGTGTGCAGATGACATAGACGACTGTGTGGTCACTGCAATGGAGCAGCAGGCTACAGTGATGGAGCGACAGGCTGTGGCTCTGGAGCAGCAGGGCAACTTGCTGCGGACCATCGGTGGTGCTGTGCAGGACGTTGCCTTGACTCTGCAATGAGTTGCATAGCACTTTGCGCCCCCGGCACCTGAGGAAGTGCCTGAGAGGCAGGAAGATGTCCCTTGCTGCCTGCAGCCCCGAATCCGGGGTGGCCTTGCCCAAGGCCGTAGCACAGAGGGCCATGGGCCTGGGATGGCCTCCCCATAGCCCCCCCCCCATCTTTTAAAGTCCCCAAAGCCCTACCCACTTCCCATCTCTCAGTTCATGCCTCCCCACCCCCAGTTCTTCCCCTATCCACTTCCCATCTCCCAGTTCATGGCCCTGGAACACTTTCCCATACAAATAAGTATTCTATGGCATTCCAGGATACTTCAACCCCTACAGTAAAAAGCCTAACAAAATCCTGTATTTTAAAATGCCTGCCAGACAGAGAATGTGAGGATAAAAAGAAGTACGGGAAGGTAAAAAGGTGACCATGTTCTCCTTTTGCCTGACATCTGGTAACCATATCCTGGAGGCACACATGCTAGTGGGGCCCACAGTGGTGAGCTGGACTCACCCACGCCTTGCTCTAGGGGGTCTCCCAAGGCCACTTGCCATTGGCGATGCCTGCATGCCTTCCACCGCACCCAAGATGCGGCTGCATCTTTGACACCCAGTCCCTGTTAACCACCCCCAGGCACACAGGGGCCTGTGACCCTGGTGCCACCTGTCTCTCAGGTACCCGTGGCCATGGGAGGGCCTCTGCACCCGCCGACCCTATGCCCTACCTGCCCCAGTGCCCGGCCCTGTACCCCCTCGCTGCCCATGACCTGGACAGGCCCAGCCCTGCGTGCCTCTGCAGGAGGGGAATACTCACCCTTAGGGGCTCCAGAGGTCCGGCGTGATGTCCCCGTGTCCGTGTCAGACTCCTCAGAGGCTGGGATGGTGTCAGGCCTGTGCTCCTCAGCGCTGCTCTCTCTGTCGGGGCCAGGGAACAGCTCGGGGGTCCCTGGTGTGGCCTCCGCTGCTGGTGGCGGTGCAGCGGGAGGCTGCCTGACAGGGACTTCGGACCCCATGTCTGCAGCCTCGGGGCCGGAGGACAAGCTGTAGTGTGCCCCGGTGTCCACAGCCTCAGCAGGCAGGTCACTGGGCTCCAGCCCCAGGAAGGCATGGAGCTCGTCGTAGAAGGGGCAGGTAGGATTGCTACCTGCCCCCTGGAGCTCCTGTGCCTCCCTGGTCTGGGCATGGTCTTGCCGCAGGGCCTTTATTTTCCAGTGTACCTGCTTGGTTGTGCACTCGTGGCCCTCAGCGAACAGCGCCACGGCAATGTCCGCATATATGTCCCGGTTCCGGTGGCTCGCCTGGAACTGGGACATGATGTCCTCCCTCCTCCAAATGCTGAGGAGGCAGTGGACCTCATCAGTTGTCCAGATGGGGGCTCTGGGCACACTGGCAGGCACGTATGGGAAGGGACTTCCTGCTTCCCTTAAGTGCTGAGCACCCTGGGAAGAAGTTCAGGACAGTTATTTCGAAACAACGCTTGTTTCGAAATAACATGTCCGAACGACGGTTATTTTGAAACAACTCGTTTTGAATAACCGTTGTTTTGAAACAAGAAAACGTGTGGACATTCAGGTTTTTATTTCAAAACAACCAGTGTTGTTTCGAAATAAAAGCCTTGTGTGGACATACCCAGAGATTTTAAAGCAAGGCTTGAGGGCCAGCAGATTTTAAGGCCTTTACAGTCCCCTACCTTCTGTACTCAAAGTGCCAGAATGGGAAACAGCTTTGACAATTGGTCCAAGGACGGAGCCCTGAGGAACTCCACTAGTAGCCTCCCTCCAGCCTGACAGTCCACCTTCAGCATGATCCTTTGTAGTCTCCCCTTTAACGAGTTCCTTATCCACTTTTTGATTTTCATATTAATCCCCATCTTTTCCAATTTAACTAATAATTCCCTGTGTCTGTGTAGAACTGTATCAAATGCCTTGCTGAAATCTAGGTAAATTAGATACACTGCATTTCCTTTGTCTAAAAAAATCTGTTCTCCTCCTAAAAAAGGAGATTAGGTTGGTTTGATGCTATCTACCTTTTATAAAGCCAACTTGTATTTTATCCCTATTACCTTTATATCTTCAATTACTTTCTCTTTCAATTTTTTTCCCAAAGATCTTGCATACTACTGATGTCATACTAAATAGCTTTGTAGTTATCTGGATCACTATTTCCTTCTTCTTAAAAATAGGAACTATGTTGGCAATTCTCCAGTCATATGGTACATCCCCTGAGTTTACAGATTGGCAAGGATTTTTAAACAGTGCCCTACAGTTTCATGTGCTAGTTCCTTTAATATTCTTGGATGGAGATTCATAGAATCATAGGGTTGGAAGGGACCCCACGAGGTCATCTAGTCCAACCCCCTGCCAAAGAAAGCAGGACCACTCCCATTAGATCATCCCAGTCAGGGTTTTGTCCAGCCGGGCCTTGAACACCTCCAGAGATGGAGATTCCACCATCTCCCTAGGCAGCTTATTCCAATGCTTCACCACTTGCCTAGTAAGGAAGTTTTTCCTAATCTCCAGCCTGGACCGCCCCAGCTGTAACTTGAAACCATTGCTTCTCGTTCTGCCCTCTGTTACTACCGAGAACAGTCGAGCTCCCTCCTCCTTGGAGCAACCCTTCAAGTAGTTGAAGGTTGCTATCCAATCCCCCCTCAATCTTCTCTTCTGCAGGCTAAATAAGCCTAGTTCCTTCAGTCTTTCTTCATAGGGCTTGTGCTCCAGCCCTTTGATCATTTTGGTTGCCCTCCTCTGGACTCTCTCTAATTTGTCCATGTCCTTTTTGTAGTGGGGAGCCCAAAACTGGACACAGTATTCCAGATGTGGCCTCACTAGTTCAGAATAGAGGGGAATGATCACATCCCTTGATCTGCTGGTAACACTTCTTCTGATGCAGCCCAGTATGCCATTGGCCTTTCTGGCAGCAAGCGCACACTGCTGACTCATATCCAGCTTCCCATCCACCATGACTCCCAGGTCCTTTTCTCCAGTGCTGCTATTTAGCTGATCACTCCCCAGCCTGTAGCAGTACATGGGGTTTTTTCGTCCCAAGTGCAGAATTTTACACTTATCCTTGTTGAACCTCATGAGATTCCTCTTGGCCCACTGCTCCAGTTTGTCTAGGTCTCCCTGAATCCTGTCTCTGCCCTCTAGGGTGTCTACCGTTCCCCCCAGTTTGGTATCATCTGCAAACTTACTAAGTGTGCAATCTACCCCATCATCCAGATTATCCCCCCACCCCCCGATTTTGTCCCACTGAGCTGTTCAAGTTTGCCTTCTACCTCAGATATGGGAATTTCTACCTCCACATCCCCAATTCCATTAGCCACTATCTCCAAATTCATGATCAGCCTCTTAAAAAACAGAGGTAAAGTATTTGTTTAGATATTCAGTCAAGCCCAGAGTGTCCTTAACTGTGACCTCAACCTCAGTAATTAGCAGTCCTACTTTGTTTTCTTCCTATTTATATGGCTATAGAACCTTTTACTATTGGTTTTAATTCCCTTTGCAAGATCCAATTCTCTTTGGATTTTGGGATTTCTCACTTTATCTCTACATGTTCTGACCCCTGAGAGGTATCTTTCCCTGCTGATCCCTCCCATCTTCCACTCCTTCTAGGCTTTGTGCTTCCTCCTTAATCATCTTCTCTGAGTATGTCTGGTCTGACTGGGAATTGCTAGCACCTCTGTTTAACATGCAGAAGGTCCTGGGTTCCATTCCCAGGGGGTTGGAATTGATGCTCTCACAAGGTCCCGTCCAGCCCTGTGATTTGATTTATTGTTCTGAGACCTCCAGCTCAGTGTTCCAAACCCAAGAGGTGTGGATGGATGCTCTTTTGCCGCGTGATCTGAACTGCCTGTCTTTTAGCATGCATTGCTCACCAACTCTGTTACAAGATTTCTCACTCAGGAGCACACTCCCATGGTGAGACCCAGTCCTGCAGCACTTCTGCCTCAGTTTCTCCACAGCAGTCTTCGCTCCCACTCCCACTGAAGAGATTTGGCCCTCTGGGTGAACCGCTTTTAAGAGCTTAACCTCTTCTATGGTAGCAGAGTCCCTTCATTCAAGTCCAAAATCACATCAAAACAAGAGTCTTCAGCTCTGCTGACTTCCCTCCTCTGCTGTTGCCTCCTTACATGCTGGCTCCCAGCAATAATGGCCTGCCTCATTGACTTACCACAACATCTGGGCTCCAGGTAACCCTACCATCCAGGTCACATTTACCCTCCTGCCTAGGGCACCTGACAGGCCTCAGTCAGTTCTTAGTTCAAACGCAGCTTCTTGCCCCATCAGAGCACCCTGAGCACTCACCTCCCAAGCCAACCTAGAGGCTGGGCTTCCCCCCCTTCAGTCCAACACTCAGCCCAGTAATATCAAGGCAGAGGCTAACCAGCTAGGGCTGGCTTGCTCCAGGCCTTCGGACGCCTGGGTCTAAATCCCCCTATCTCACAAGACATTTCCAAGAACCCTTCTCCACAAACATGTCTAATGAGAAACACCGGGATCTGACCCTCCGCACAACTTCCAGGGAAGTTCTCACTCAAATCTACATCCCAGCCTTGTGACTCAGTCCTGGCTAATTATGAGATACGACTCATTTTTTTGTGCATTTCTAGGCCCAAAGGCTGTCACACTACTCCATAAAGATCAGGGGTAAAAGTATAGTTTGGTAGGCCGCAGAACCCTCCTAATTGGGTGGGACCCCCTCCCACATGTGTGGGCCCCCTGCACCCCAGCCCCTTCTCCCCAAATACCAGCCTCTCACCTGCCTATCCCGCATCCCAGCTCCTGCCCACAAACGCCAGCCCCCCGCCCCACATGCCAGCCCCTCACCCCACCTGCTGCCCCCCAAAGTCTTCCCCCACTCCAACTCCTGCCCCCAACCCCAGTTACTGCCCCCAATATCTATTCCTGTCCCCAGAATCCACCCCTAGCCCCCAATACCCCTCCAAAATCCATCCCCAGCCCCCAATACCCAATCCCCTGTCTGCAATATCCACCAAGCCACCAATACCCCCAAAATCCAGCCCCAGCCCCCAATACCTGCCCCCAAAATCCACCCCAGCCCCCAATACCTGTCACCAGAACCCACCCCCAGACCCCAATACCCACCCTCAGAATCCACCCCCAGTCCCCAATACCTGCCCCCCAAATCCACCCTCTGCTCCCAGTACCCACCCCCCAGCTCAGGCCCCCCCAATAACCCCCCAGCATGAGCCGGGCTGCCCCAGTACTCACAGGCAGCTGTGCACTAGGCCAGGAAACTGTGCAACCTGCCCGCTGCACTTGGAGGTTTCAGCCGCCAAGCACAGCCTGCGCACAGGCTGGCTGGGCATATCGCCCCCAGCTCTCCCTCTTCCTGCTGGAATGCACGGCAGAACGCTGTTATGGGGCCTGCTATTTTTAGGGGCCCAGCATTCATGCCTCTAAAACGCTGCATTCTGGCACCATTTCCTATTTTTAGGGGGCCCAGAACACTGAGCCCCTCTAAATAGTGGGCCCAGAACAGTGCTCTGGGCCGTTCCTGCCCACTTTAACCCCTGATAAAGATGGTGAGTGTTTTCCACCAATCAATCAGGCTTTCTCACCCATTGCATTGTGGGAGTTCCTCTTTCTGCTCTGTGGTTGACATAGTTTTATAAAGGTCAGATCAATACATGACGAGCTTCGTTTTACAGGTGCTGGAAAACACCAGCAACACTGTAGCTGGTTCTGGGATATTCCAGTGCTCAAAATCTGTGATGCTGATTCCAGGGCCATTGCGAGGGTAGGGTGAGCAGGGCAGCTGCCCAGGGCCCCGCGCTTTGGGGGGCACTGCAGGGCCCACACCACTGCCCTCTCACACCAAGGACTGGGCAAGCCAACCAAAAGCAGAGGCCTGGTTCAGTGCTGCTGGTCCAGCCCACCCTCCCTGCCACTTGCGCTGCTCTCGGCTCTGTGCCAGAGCAGTGGGGAGGGGGCGAAAGGCAGCATGGAGACAGCATTGCTACTTCCCGCCCTGGCCACACTGCCTCATGCCCCTTCTCCCCTGCTCCAGCCCAGAGCCCAGAGCAGCACGCATAGCTGGGGACGGGCGGGAGGGGGTGGACTGGCAGCTATGAACTGAGCCACCCTTTTGGCTGGCTTGTCACAGGGGTCTGCCCCTCCCCTGGGCCAGCTGCCCCCCCCCCAGTGCCAGTGGGTGAGCTGGGACCCTCCAGAGGGCGATTCACCTGGGACCCAGCACCCCCCAGGAACAGCCCTGGCTGATTCACCAAATTTGTAAGGTACCCAGCTTTTTAATTTGTGGAAACTGGACATAGTGAGCTGCAAACTCCCCCTCCCTCTGCTGCACCTCTTCAATCGAATCAAATTATAGGGTTGGAAGGGACCTCATGAGATCATCAACTCTAACCCCTTAGGGCTTGAACCCAGGACCTTCTGCATATTAAGCAGAGGTGCTAGCTACTATACTATAACCCTTTGCCCTAAGGCCCTGCCCAACCTTGTCCATCAAGGCTCCAGTGTCACCCTCCTGCCCCCCACTGGCAGCTCTCTCTACCAGCAGGGCTCCAGAGGTGGAGGGGTAGGCATGTGCCAGGGGAAGAGTGGTGAATGGGACAGGACAGGAGAGTGCAGGGGAACCTTGCTTGGGGTGTGTCTGGGGCAGGGTAGGGGAGAGGGAGCTGCGCTCTGGGTGATGGTGACTGGGGCTGGGCCAGGGAGGGGCCATCATGCTCTGGAGGCAAGGGGGTAAGTGACTTGGGCAGGGTGGACGAGGTGCCAAAACGCTCCAGGGGCAAGGGGGTAGTGACCAAGGCAGGAGGAGCTGCCGGTACCTCTCTGCTACCTGAGTTGGACACTTCCTATGTGCTGCTCCAGGCATGAGCAGCAGCAACAAGCACTCTTCTTGTCCCCCCAAGGCTGGTTACTGCAATAACCGGACTTTTTGTGTCTGGTCAGTAGTGGTCCCTAGACTTCTAGTTCTCAGCCTTTGAGTGAGAGCCCTCCCTCATTAACACTAGGTAAAACACATGCTCCCATCCCTCTGCCCCATCCCTCACTGGAAATAAACATAGATAACCCATATAAAAAGACAGAATAGGGACCATAAGAACAATACCTTACATAATAATTACTCTTACCTGAGTAAAGAGCCAAGTTTCCCCTGGCATAGTTGCCACTGCACTCCACATGTGGCCCCACCTCTTTCCATCCCTCAGGGACTGAAGGTAATAGAGGCAGGCGCTGGTGGGTTGGCTGGGGGCGTTTAAGGCCCCACCATCATGGTGTTGCACTTTAGCTGGGTGCCTGGCCAGTGAGGGACGAGGGGGTAGGGTGGAGAGGGCTTCTCTGCTCCAGCTAGCACAGAGCTCAAGGCCTCTGTGACCAGTACGAGGCTAAATAACTTCAATATTACTTAAGGCTTGTGGACTCCCTGCAATCTTTGGTGCCCCAACAAGGGGTCCTGCGTCCCCAGGTTGGGAATACTGAACTAGACTTTCCGGTGCAAAAGCAGACACCTGGCAACCCTAAGTTCATTGTCATTTTCCATTCCATGGTGTAGCAATTTAGCTTCTTTCATGCAAGGCCAGCCTTCATTTCAGGTGCCAAATCTTCAAAGCTTTTATATTTTTTCAGGGTTTAATGTGATTTATGCAGGCCCTAAATATGCCTAATTCCCTCTTTTGCCTTGGCAAAGAGATCTAAATTTTCTTGAAGTAACTGAAATGAATTCTGGGATCCTTCCGCAGGCAGAAGTCAGTGGGAATTTTACTTGATTAAGAACTTACAGTAAAAACGCAGATAACTTATTCTCTGTCCCACTCCCCTCTGGAGTTACAAGCAAATACTTTGTTCCTGGGACACAAGGGATAGCTGGTGTCTTGCAGTCCTGGCCAAAAGACACTTGGAGATGCTACACTGGCATTTTATTCGCTGTTAGCACTTGTGATGTGTAAAAATTCAGTAAATAACAGGTGTAAAGAACACTTGAAAGGATGAAAGAATTCCCTCCCCTTTCTCCAACTCTTAGCTCGCTGCATGCTTGATCCAGAATGGAAGTAAACATTGCTCCTGTTGTTCCAAACTCCCCCATTAACCAGTGCCAGGTTTATCTGCCATTTTTGTTATCCTGAAGACAATTACGTGAAAACTTTCTGAGGTCATCATTTTCCCCATTTCCATGAAGTCAGAAGAGTGAAAATCAGTAGTTAGATTCTCTTTCCAAGAAAGAGACCAGTGACTAGCTACTTATTTTCATTTCCTTTTACAAACATTTCTCCATATTTTGTGTATATGTCTGACACTAATTAAAGCCTTGGTCAGAATCTGTTAGTCTGTGCACAAAAGAGAACCTCTTGACTCTCTAGCTATTCCTTTTTATCCCAAAGGAGCATGGGATGAGTGCCTCCTGTTGGCCTGGTGCAAGGCTGCTACACAGGGGTTAAAGTATAATTTGGGGGGTCCTGGAACCCTTCAAAATTGGTGGGTCCCTGTCATGCTGGTATGGGCCCCCTTCACCCACCCCAGCTACTGCCCCCCCCAAATGCCTGGCCCCCGCCTCAACCACTGCCCCCCAAATGCCTGACCCCCCCAGCTACTGACCCCAACACCTGCCCCCACCCCAGCTACTGCCCCCAACCCCATCTACTGTTCCTAAACACCTACCCCTTTAGACCCATTTCCCCATGTCTTTCTCAGCCCCAATCCCCACTCCCTAAGCATCCTGCTCCCATTTCAGCCCTCCTAACCCTCCAGCCCCAGCCCTTTAGCACCCCAACCCCCTCCATACCTCCCCAGCCCACCATCCCAACCCCATGCTTTCCCTGCCAGCTGCCCAATTGCCCCAACCTTCCCCCCACCCAGATCCTTTACCTGGATGAGCTGGCCAAAAAGCTGGGTTGGGGGAAGGAGGCTGTGGTCCTGGCTGGCTAATTGGCTGGCAAGAAGGAGCACACTGCCAGCGACAGTGGTCACCAGACCAAGCAGAGAGGGCTAGCACCCCTCCAATCACAATATTGTGGACAATTCTGTCTTTGTGGACAGGGCTGGATTTTGGAGTTCGTAGGCCCTAGGCACTTTCACTCTAAAATGTGCAAAAAGAGGGGTAAATGCCAATTGAATTACATCGATCGACATGATGCACTTTAAACTATTCTAATGCTAAACCACGTGAATTTCCTTATTTTTCCTTATTTTTTCTGCTTTTTTAATTTTTTCCCTCCTTCGTAGGCCCTAAAAATTTCATAGGCCCTAAGCACTGTGCCTAATGGGAAATCCAGCACTGTTTGTGGAAACTCATGCAGACTCGGGGAGCAGATGAAGAGCAGAGGTTAAAGTGGTACCCAGAGGAGCTGCTTCAGTTCCTGGGATTTGGCAGTGGAGAAGGGAGCAGGACCTGGAGGAACTTGGACAGGCTTAGCAGCAGACAAGATCTTCCAGGACCTTATTTTCCAGCCTGGCATTGGATCTCTTCTCCTTCCCCTGTCTCAGCACTTCCATCTCATTTCTCCACCCAGTCACCCCCCCCACCCCCCATTTGCAAGGAGCTCCCACACACACACTCCAGGCTACTACATGCAATTTTAGACACTTGACACACTTCCTAATTTGAGACAGGAGTATGGCATGTGCGATCAGCCTCTGCATGTTCCATGTAGGTGATCTCAAATTAGATGTGTACATTTCAGAGATGCAATAGTAGCCTCAAGAGAAAGGATGAAAGCCATGTGGGATTCCCGCTCACCCACCTTCCGCAGCCATGGTCACTGTTCAATTTTCTGATGGTGGGTGCTTTTTTTTTAGTGAAGGGTTGATGCATTGCAGAGGGGTCTGGAGCTAGGTCCCAAGGAAAAATGATTGACAGCCACTGCTCTAGAAGACTGACCTTCACTACTCCTTTTCTGGGGCCAGGCCAGGTGTGGTAGGACTGCAAGGCCTTCAACAGTGGGCCTCAAAAGCTATGTCTACACTGGCCAATTAGTCTAGAGTAAGCAAGCTTAGTCCAGATTAATTTAGCCCTTGGCAACGCTAGGCTTTGCCTAGTCCGAACTAAGAAATTTCTTAGTTCAAACGAGGCAAAGCTTAGTCCAAACTAGTTAGTACCAATGGCTAGTTCAGACTAGCTGCCGTAGTTCAAACTTTAGTTCAAACTAAGTGTGGGCAAGACTCGAACTAAGCCTTAGTTTGATCTAAAGATGTTTGAACAAAGCCATTACTTCAAACTAACCATGTATTCTAGTTAAACTAAAACATTAGTTTGAACTAGAATGCACGGTTAGTTTGAACTAGAATGCACAGTTACTTCAAACTAAAAAGTCCAGGTTAGTTCAAACTAGCCTGAGGTTAGTCTGGACTAACCTCAGACTTCTTTAGTTTGGACTAGCAAGTCCGAACTAAAATTCCAGGTGTAGACATAGCAAAACAGCTTGGTACACCCCTCACAGAGCACAAATCACATATACAGAACTGTCTGCACTGTGCTGAAAAATGCAGTCACTTCTGTGGTGGGAAATGGCAGCTCCTTCACAGTGCACAGCAATCGTACACATAGCTTAAGATAAGAAATGAAAAAAGCACCTGCGTGAAGCTGAAATTGAAGAAGAAATTTAAGGAAGCAGAATTTAATTAACCCTATCCAACTATGTGACCTTGATATAAAGGCTCTCCTGCCATAGAAAATGACATGGAATCTTTAATAACAGCAGATGGTCGCAGGCTCAGTTTCATGTCTCATCAGAAAATTAGCACCTAGCGAGGCACAATGCTCTGCAAGTCTGGGTTATTAGTTCAAAAAGAGCATCACCTGCTGCTCCATCTAAGCCCTTTTCAGCCACATCCTAGCCCTGCTCTGTGAGTCAGTGCTTGCATTGATGCTGGGGCGTGGGTTGAATGAATCACTTAAGCCACCTCTGGCTGTTCAGTGCCTCCTAACCGTATGCTGAGCTGTGTTCATTACTGACCCAAGGGAAGAGCACCAACTCTGTTTTCTGCTGCAGCACAACACGATGCCTTCTGACTTTTAACTAGCAACGTATTTGCATTCACTCAGCTGTGGTGTCTTCCCCATCACCTGAAGTCTTTAAATCAAGACTATGTGATTTTCTAAAAGAGATGTTTTAAACACTACCACTAGTCATTGGGCCTGCTGCAAGAATCAGAGAGTGAAATTCCCTGAACTGGTCAGAGATGATTATAACAGCCCCAAAGTTCCCAATTTATCTTTCAATATTTGGTGTCTGTCTTGTCTTAAAGCCCAAGCTCCAGGAGTTGCCATTACATGAAATTTTAAGTTTTTGTTAAAGTCAAGAATAATAATAAAAAGAGTAAGATTCCAGGTCTCACAGGTCTGGAGAAAAGCTTGAAAACTTGACTTGAGTGTAGGTTACAGGTAGGGAACAGACAGGTAAATAAAAAGAACCCAAATGCATTATTATTTTTAGAATTTTATAATTTTTAGCCAGTCCTATGACTTTGGAGCTTGGAAGCCTAACTCATAATTTTTTAAATTGAAAACACGGTGGTCACTCCAGCCCTGCAGATCTAGAACTATGAAGTCTTTTCCGATTATCCTCATGAAATTTAAATCAGAGAACACACTCCATAAATAGACCTCACTTTGCTCTGTCTAATCTGGGAATCCCATGACTATAGCTAAACTGAGAAGCTTCTACATTCTAACTTTTCAAGAAACTGAGACAAACCACATGGAACAGATGATAAGAAATAAACATACAATTTTGTATTAAAATGTTAATCTTAATTGTATTAATTTCCCTTAGTGGTGACAACTGCTCTGTCTCCTAAAAGCTATTTTTCAGTCTGTCCAAGGAAGGGTTTAAATTGCACGCATTTCCCATCATCATTTAAGTTCTCTTCACTTCCAGATGGCTAATGTATTCATTTACTACATAGTTGCATGAGGCTCTGGTGATTTCCCTTGACTGACAGCTAAGAGAATGCTTTTTATTTTTGTCACACAAAGAGCAATTAATTCTACCCCGCATTACTAATTGGTCAAATCCTGTTGTTGCACAATTTTTACTCAGGTAGAATTACCATTAAAGGTTCACGGGTGATGTTGTCTGAACAAGGGATGCCCTATTTTTTTACCAGTGGACACTAAGAAATTAGCTTCTATATGTACTACTACTACTACTACTATTACTACTAAACATGATTTGTTAATATTGTACATGTATATAAATAGTTACAATAATAGCTGTCATACTTTGTCCTTGTACCACTTCTTCATCTAAGTTCCAAAGGGGCAGCCGTTTTATTCTAGTAAAGCAAAAGAAGCAAGGAGTCTTGTGGCACTTAAAAACTAAGGCTATGTCTTCACATAGCCTGTTAATTAGAATTAACATAGGTCGAACTAATTAGGTTGATCTAATAAAATTAATTCAAATTAACTGCTATCAAATTAACATGTTTTTGCTGCAAAATCAGGGTCGAATTAGCATGTCCACACATAGCATTGCTAATTTGACCCAGGAAGGGGGCACCATGGGAAGTGTGGCAAAATGGCTGTGGGGATGGGCCATTCCTGCAGCCAGTGCTATAAAAGGGGGAAGCGACTTCACCTCCTCTGCACACTCTGGCAGGCAAGGAGCCGAGCAAGGCCATGGATGGTGCCCAGCCACCCCTGCCTGCCACCCTGGTGCCCCGCAGCCACTCAGCCTCACGCACAGCACTGTTACGGTGGAACATACTGTCCCTGGAAAGCAGCAGCACTGAGGCGGACAGCAGCACTGCTAGCATGCTGGCTGTGCAAACGGCCACTGCCACCCTGCCATGGTCTGTACCCTGTTGCATGTGGGTACTGGAGACTAGTGGTGACTGGTGGGAAAGGGTCCTGAGGACATGGGATAAGGAGCAGCGGCAATGCAACCTGTGCATGATGAGGTGGACTTCCATGGAGCTGGTCAGACAGCTCACCCCAGTCCTCCAACACAGGGACAAGTGCATGTGACCTGCACTCCCAGTGGACAGGCAAGTGGCTATAGCAGTGTGGAAGATGGTGACCTCTGAGTCGTATCACTCTGTGGCACACTACTTTGAGGTCGGAAGGGCCACTGTGGGAGTTGTGCTGAAGCAGGTCTGCAGGGCTGTAAACCTGGTTCTGCTGGCCCACCTAGTCGCACCGGGCAACCTGAAGGAGACCTTAAATGGGATCTCTGCACTTGGATTCCTGAACTGTGTGGGCATCCTGGATGCCACTCATATACCAATCAGAGCCTCAGCACATTGTTGAGTGGAGTATCACAGTAGGAAGGGGTACCACTCCGTCCTACTCCAGGCCCTGGTAGACCACCGGGGCATTTTTACTAACATTTATGTTGGCTGGCCAGGGTGGGCACATGACTCACAGGTGCTCCAGAACTCAATGCTCTTCAGGGGCATGCAGTCGAGCACCTTCCCTCACCCCCATGAAATGACCATTGGGGACGCACAGGTGCCCTTCTTGCTCATCAGGGATGCTGACTATCCACTCCTGCTGTGGCTAATGAGGTCATTCGCTGGCCACCACCTAGATAAATGCCAGGAGATCTTCAATAGAAGACTGAATAGGTGCCGGCAGGTCATGGAGTGGTCTTTTGGGCGGCTGAATGTGAGGTGGAGGTGGCTGCTGACACACCTACACCTCGCTGAGGACGCCATCCCAGAAGTCATTAGTACGTGTGTGACCCTTCACAATTTATGTGAACTGCAGGGGGAGAGGGCCCCTGCCATCTGGGAGACTGAGGCTGAGCATATCTCCTGCCACTTTGAACAGCCAGAGATTGGCCGGGACACTGAGTGG
Organism: Podocnemis expansa; assembly: GCA_007922195.1. Classification (NCBI taxonomy): domain Eukaryota; kingdom Metazoa; phylum Chordata; order Testudines; family Podocnemididae; genus Podocnemis; species Podocnemis expansa. The sequence continues at coordinate 30,918,263 of ML682007.1, read as the reverse complement.
GCCCCAACCGCGCTGTAAGGATCTGGAAGGCCCTACTGGACCTCTTCCTCGAGAAGGTGCACTGAAGACTGCCTGCACCTCCCCATTCCCTCACCACCCCACCCAGCACACCCCCCCCAGACCCCCCACCGTACCTAAATAAAAACACATGACACAACAGAACTTTTGATGCAGAGTGTTTATTTACAGATACATGGGGGAGGTTCGGGGCAGAACTGGGGACTTGGGGGCAGAACTGGGGGGTTGGGGATGTAAGGGCAGAATTGAGGTGTTGGGCGGGACAGTGTGGGGTATGGGGAGATGGCGGGGTCAGATGAGGGGGTGGTCCCTGTGCCATGGGGGGCCAGGTTTGGCCTTCCCCATGCCCACCCCCTGTCCAGGGGCGCCATGGGCGAGATGCACCAGAGTCTTGGGGGACATCTCCTGCTGCACCTGGCGGGACCAGATGGTCAGCCTGCCTGGCCATGCTGGCCAACATGCCCTGTAAGGCTGTGCCAATGCCAGTCAGAGCACTGGCCATGTTGCTAAGGGCTGTGACCACCCATTCCAGGGCCTGAATGTGGCGTTGCTGGACTGCAGCCCCCCGCTCCTCGACAGCAAGAGCCCACTCAAGGAGATGGAGGGCAGAGTCCTAGCACGCTGCCACCTGGCCCCGCCAGCTCCACATGCCTTCCTCTGCCCCTGGCCCAGCTGGAAGATCTGCTCCAGGAGCTCATTAGGGGTCCAGCGTGCTCTTCTCCTCTGATGGGCGCTGTGTGGCAGGCTCCCTGAACTACGATCACAGTGGGGAACATCATTAGTCCTCTGAGTGCATAGCTTGTGCTATATGCACTCCAACAGCACAGAGCACCTGCGTGCTGATTGTTCCCCTGCCCTGATCGCTGCCGTAGAATGCCCTCTCGGGCATGCATAGCCATGCCCTTTGGCCCGGGCTGGCCATGGTGGCCACTGCAACATGCAGCTGCGAGATGCTGCCAGCCCTTGGCCCATCTCCCCCAAGGCCTTGTTCCTGGGCTGTGGGCTGCACACTGTATGCCCTCGATGCTACCAGCAGTGCTTTCCCCAACACTACTAACTCTAGATGCCTATAATAGCCAGGGGTCCACTTCTCCTGCTGGTGCGCAGAGCCCGAGCCCTGTACCTCTGGATTTCCCCCCGTCCTCCTCGGGCTCCTTTAGCCCTGCCTGGCTGGAGACCCTTACTTTGTGTCCTGCCTTCGGACCAGCACAGGCCAAGCCACAGGGAGGGAGGAAAGATGCCACCAGCGTCCACCGAGATGTTCCCTCTTATGGGCCCTCCTTGGGGGAGGGGGGTCCTCTTACTGCTCCCCAGCAGTGGCTTGTCCCTCATCAAGGTTGCCGAGGATTTCGGGGCTGGCAGCTGTGGCAGGCTGTGGTGGCGTCTCTGCAGCTTCTCCACTCTCGATATCCAGCGTGGCATCTTCCTCTGTAGACCCTCCCTCCAGGGTGCTGGAATTGTGGGGGAGCTCTGCTGAGTTGACGGCCCTTGACGGCAGGCCACTGGGCTTGCTGGATAGGAATCTGTCCAGTTCTGTAGAGTAGGGGCATGTGCCACCCCGTGCTGAGCCTCTCAGCCACCTTGCCTCCCGGATCCATGCATAGTCCTGGCACAGAGTCTTGATTTTTACCCGAACATGCTCAGTTGTCTGAGGGTGCCCTCTGGCGGTGAGGGGTGCAGCAATCTGGGCATATATGTCCCGGTTGTGATGGCTGCCCCGCAACCAGGATAGGATGCCCTCTGTCACCCAAATGCTCAGGAGACAGAGGACCTCCTGGTGGCCCCAGACTGGAGCCCTCCGTTGAGCCTGACTGGCAGTGCTGCCCTCTGCCATTTTTTCCTTGCAGCTGGCACCTGTAGTTGGCAAGACTGAGTGTGCCTGTGCTGTTGTGGGGGGCTGTTGTGTGGTGGGCATGTCCTCTTCCTGGTGCTGGGCACCACTGCTCCCTCTAAGCTGTGCGCGTGTGTGCTCGCACACAGGTCATGAAACCTGTGCACACAACAAAATAAAGTGCGCACAAAAAAATTCAATAGTGCTAATAATAGTGCTCACAAAGAAGTGTTTTTGTGCACACAAAGAAATTGTTTGCTCACACAGTCTGCGAGTCATTAGAGGGAATATTGCGGGCACCATGGGAAGGGGAAGGGAAAAACACAGTTAATTCGAACTAACGTTAGTTTGAATTAATGCTGTTAGACTCTGTCAGTTCAAACTCAGTAGTTTGAATCAACCGTCACTTCAAAGTTACATCAGGTTTGGTAACTTCAAAGCATTGTCTCCTCGATTTGACCTAAGGGAAGCCTTAGGCTGGATTGGCAGAAACATGTGTAGTCATGCCATTTTTTTAACTCAACCTAATGTTCAGTAGGTTGAATTAAAGACAGCGTGTAGACATACCATAACAGATTTATTTATTGCATGAGCTTCTGTGGGAGAAAATCCCCCAGATCCTCTTCAGCAGTTCCAGTGCCTAGCCAGTTATTTTCATTTTATACTTCTGCATTTGAGTTTTCCTTCCTAAGCCTGCATTAGTTAAGTCCCACAACACCTGTATATTCTATTCTTTTTCTTCTTCAGTAAAGCTTAGATTGTGCTAGGTGCTGCACAAACACATAAAGAGAAGAGTCTCTACTCCAAAGAGCTTCCAGGCTAAATATATGAGACCAACAAAGCAAATATGATTACTTTCCCACACCCCTGTTTTACAGATGGAGGAATGAAGCACGGAGAGATTAACTGACTTGCCCCAGAGGCTGAACCCAGATTGTCTGAACGCTCAATGGCAAGGCCATCTGTCACAGCAGAGCTGCACCCTGTGAGTGGAATTCAGCCTGGTGCCCCTCAGTCAGAGCAGGTGAACCCACTCCAGCCAATTAAAGGAGCATGCGCTGCATGTGGCCTACAAAGGGCTGCTGGAGGTGAGTAAGAAATGGGTGGTAGAAGAGAGATTGATTAGCCTGGGCTGTGCCTGGAAAAGGGATGCCATGGTAGAGTGGCACTAACTCCTGTGACGGGTCCCTTCCTGGAGCAAGGGTCCAGGGGTCAGGAAGCAGCCTTGGGGCTATTGCTCCAGGAAGGGGGCAGGACTGACTAGAACTGGGAGCTGCCAAAAGCAGAAGATCTAGAAACCCCTAGGAGGGTCCTGAATTCTGAGAGGAAAGGAGAGTTCAGAGACTGTTTTGTCTCTGTTTGAAGAGAATAAACCTTTGAGAAGTGGTGGTGAGTGTTTGGAAGCTGGGGAGAAGCACTGCCTGGTGACACCATCCTTCCTGTCTTCCAATGGGGAGTGGGCAATTGTTGTTTGTCCCTGTTTTGCAGAAGGGAAAGCACAGCACAGGAGGGTGTTCCCCATGGTCACACCAAGCTCCCAGCCCCCTACTCTAGACAATGCTTCCTCCACGCTTCCTTCTTTAAGGGCTACATCCTGCCCCTTGCTGAGTGCCCAAAGGTGTGTTGAAGTCAGTCAGGCTGAGGATGCTCTGCTCTATGCATGACTCTGCCCTTATCAAACTGCTCTCCTGAAGGATTTCAAAATGCTTGCCAGTGACCCCTTCCCTCTCAACTCCCCTAGATGGATGCACAGCTCCACCGCCCAGCTGTTTGGGACAGGATATGAAGAAGCCTGGCCAACAGGTGATACCACTGAATCTGCTGAGGACACTGGATTTGACCTTTGCTGTCTGCAAGTATCACCCAGTGGTCCTCAGTTCCCTCTAATTCAGAAGAGAAAAGGAATGATTAAGTATCATTGTATGATTCACCAGCAGTGGTATGAGTCATCAGTTCTCCTTGTTTTCATGCCTTTCCTCTGGGGATGAGATCTTGTTTGTTATGCTAAAGAAGTAACCAAGACAAAGAGCAATAAAGGAGGAAAAGCTGCACTTTGATTGTCTCTCTGTCAGGGCTCCACCAACTAAGAACAGATCTGGTCTTTGGATGCAGATTGGATGCAGCAACTTAGATTTTCTAGCTGACATAAAAATCTGAAAGAATCCCAGCCAGATTTATGCTCCTTTGAATATTATGCTGATTTCCCAAAACCTGCAGTGGTGGCTAAATTGAAATCATAAGAAGATTTTTTGTCTTCTACTATACACTTCTTGCTCGCATACAATCCGCTTGTAATGGAATCTCTTTAGCTCTAACAGGCCTTGTGAAATTCAGTGGTTTATCTGTCTGATCCCTAACCTTTATTAGCCCTCAGTCCCGTCAAACCAAATGACGTATTTTCTGCTCAGTGGGATTCTTTGGAGCAGTCATTGCTTAGGCTGAATTACTGGGAAAATCTCTGCTATTTATTTGAAACACACTGGACATGATGCTGATAAAAGGACTTGGCCTGTCAGCTCTGTGGGAGTGAAGTCCTGTAGCCACAGGCAATGATAGCATTGCAAGAGTCTCCCATTCTGCTACAACTGGGACCACCTAAAGGACTGAGAGGGTAAGTTGGGATCCATGGTTCACTCAGTGTCTGCTCTGTCTGTATATTCATCCTGTATTAGCAAAGCATGGGAAAAAAACTTCAGCAAGCAGTAAATGCATTTTTCAGGGCTCTGAAGCTATTTGTGAATTTGGGTTGAATTCAGGAAATGGCTCTGTCCCCCCTCAAGAAGGAAAAACCTCAGAAATGCCATAATGGTTGGTGCTGATGTCTCCTAAGCTAACTGTTCTGACAGTTCATTTTGAACTGACATTTCAAATCAACATTCAGAACATTTTATTCGAGCCAGATGAATTAGTTAATTTTTTTGGTTTTTCATTTTGGTGAGAAAACCTAAAAAATTTCAGTTTCTGTCCAAAATGAACACAATTGGGGGGTGCGGAGGGATTCTTTTCAGCCAGCAAATCAACAAATCACTTGTACACTCAGTTCTAATGATTAATTATTATTTACTCTCTATTGTAGAGTACAGCCCAAGGGCCCCAAACAGGATGGAGTCGACCGTGCTGGGGTACCAGGTAAAGCCATATCTAGCATGTTTGCACAACAGCAATCACTGTGGCGGGCCCATTGATGTCTTTTATGCTGTGGCTACCTGTTCACTGGGAAATGAACCAGTACACCCAACCCACTGCATGCAGGTGGCTATTGTATAGTACCAGACGCTACCACTCACTGCACAGCATGGGCTAAAGGGTTCTGTGCCCTCTGAGCTATTCTGTGCCTCCTGCAGTTGCCCGGATCCTGCTGGGTAAGGTCCAGATACCTTGCTGGAGCTGTTTCCCTCATGAATGTTAATGTGCCCTTTGAACTTGAATAAGGAATGCTGTGCTTCCCTGTGGGGTTTTCCCAGCCCCTCTCTTTAGCAGTGAAATCAAACAGACAGCAGGGCCATTTCTTCATTGCTCTGCAGCCCTTTGGGCTAGCAAGGGTGGCTAACAGGGGAGAGGAGGATAGGCACCCTGAGGGAGCACCACAGGTGCTGGGGACCCCAAATTCCAGGGTTATTAGGCTGGAGAAAAAAAGGGGCTTGTGGGGCCATGACCAAGGCCGACCCACACTCTGGCAGTTCCATGTCCTTGCACAGTTTCCTAGGGGTTGTGGAAGCAGTGGTACAGGACCATCCCAAGGGCTGTACTGTCCCTGCACTGGCTCAGTGTGTCTGTATTCCCCTGCTGCATACACTCTCCTCACTGCTTCTTTCGCTGCTTCCCGCGTAGATCTCTTCTTTTCCCTTCTCATTATATATCTGAAATTAAACCCTGGTGCCTCGAGCAAGCCAGGCAGAGTGCAGGGGAGGACGCCTGGGGCTACACTCACATCTCCTCTACCAATCAGTTCCAAACATGTAGTGTGAACTGTGAAATGTTCCTGCTTCACGGGTGACCTGGGAAAGCATCACCCGGGGGAAGAACGCGAATGAGAGACTGGGTGCGAGGAACCTCAGCCCTAGCTCCCCCCTGCCACCAACCTCCCAGAGCCCCAGAGATTCATGCAGAAGCAATGGGATTGTGTCCTGCAAGAACAGTGAAGGGAGACACGGAGGATACCTTCTTGTTAAAGCCAGGCCCTAGGGCCTTGAGTAGCTGATTTTCTCTGCTCAGTGCTCACTCACGGTGATTGGTTCAAGTTTTCTGCTGCTGCTTCCTCCGGGGTCTGTCATTTCTCTTGTTCAACAAGAAAAACCCATGGGGTTTAATGAGACTCAGGGAGCCTGCCTTTCCACTCTTGTTCCTGTCCCCTTAGTCCCTTTGCCATACCTGAATCTTCCCCGCCCTCTGGATCCTCAGTGTGCTTGCTCCCTGAACTCTCCCCTCCCCAACCCTGAGACTCCCCTGCCATCCCTGTCCTCCAGAGTCCGGCCATGCCTCCAAATCCCCCTCCCTGCCTCAGCCTCCACCTTCATGCTGCCCTGGTCCCCTGGATCCTCGCTGTGCCTGCCCTTTTGTCAGAGAGCTGTACTGCTCCCATGACAGCTTTCCCCCTGCAGCACAAGTCTGATGTATTACTGGCACTTTGGGGGGATGGAGGGGGAGAGGACTGATTCACCCTTGCACTGTTGTAATCATGGGGGCCTGTCCAGCACAGCCCCACCCACCGAGTTGCCCCGTGCACCAAAATATCTGTCCCACTGCAGAAGCCCCGGAGGTATTCCAAGCAATGGCAGGGGGAGGCTTGTTGACTGTATGTGTGACTCCCATTCAATTCCAAAGGCCCCATGAGTTTGTGGGGCAATTGGGTACATTTGATGGATGCCACAAAAATTGTGCTGTCCTTTTTAGTCCCACCTGCACTTGGAAGGACAGGAATTTCATAGTCCATTTGAATCCAGGGGTGATTGTGCACTGTGCTTTGGGGCTCATAGAAGTGATGGATGGTTACTCTGACTAGAAGGGGGGCATCAACTATGGCCAGAAGTCTGAAAGGAACCTAAGGGAATTAGGTACTGAATTTCAACAGGTGGGGGTGCCCAGCTTCCTTAGACTCCTTGTAAACTCCAACATTTAGACACTCAGGGCGCACAAAATTCTATATTAAAAGGAGGTTGAAGTTGCAAAGTTGATGAGTGAAAAGCCAGGACATGCCCAAATTAACATAGTCAATGCAAGCTTCATTTACCAGTACTACAAATCAGACCTCAAGGGGTGAAGCTGGGCACCAGAAAATGAGGACTACACAGTTCATGGTCACCTGTGAAAAGTTTGGTGTAAGTGACTTGCTCAGCATCACAGAGGAGCTCAATGGCAGAAGAAGGGGTAGAATCCTTTTCCCCAGGAAAGCATTCAACTGTCTTAACCATGAGGACCCTCCTTTTCCTTCCTACAACCCCCTGCCTCATTCATTACACAGTTTATCACCTTTTGCAAGAAGGTTTTATTTATATATTAAACATGTTTATTACAATAGTGCATAAGGTCCAAGCAAGAATGGGTCCCCAGCTCCTAGACACTACAGAGAAGCAGAGTCCCACAGTCTGAGTCATTTCCAGAACAGGTCAGTCCTGACCAATGAAGGAAGTCCAGGCTGGATGGACAAAATAGCATGGGATGATGTAATTAAAGACTGTATTATAATGCAAAAGCACGAGGGGGGCTAATTAAAGTTGCAGTGGCAACCTTAATTCTGCCATTTCTTTTGTGCTTGATGTTGAATACATTTGCTGTTTTATTTTTTAGTTTAAAAAAGTCTTTTCCTGAACATTACAGAGCATATGGAAAGGGACTGGCTCCTCCGGGAATCCTCAGAGCTGCTCAGCTGGTCTTGGGTGTAAATGCATTTTAAAAAAATGTCTGCAGCAGAAAAGTGACATATCTGGGTAGTACAGAACTTACCTGAGCTAATGGGCCATCTGGAACCTTGCCAGTTGGTCTATTTAAGGAAATAAATGGGTAATTTAAAAAAGCCCTAACCATTAAAATGCATATTTACCCCACAGTCCTGGTGCCATGTCTCAGAGAGACACATCTCATGTCTTAGAGAGACACATTTTACTGGCACGAGATTTTGCTCCCACGTGGAGACCTAAGGGCCAGAGGAGTTTTCAAATGGCCCCAGTAATGGAAGTGCTGGCATCAGCTGGCCTAAGCAGTGGAGAACATTGCTACTCTGATCCATCCATGATTTACAGGGGCTGACTGACAGTCTGAGCGGAGATGCTGGCAACTCAGGGGGCAGCCGCATGACCTCATTTGTTTCAGATTAGCAGAAGGAGTTGGGGGGGGGCTCTCTGCTGTTGCTGAGGAAACTCTGTGTATGGCCTAAGCCAGTAGTTCCCAACCTGTGGTCTGCGGACCCCTGGTGGGCTGCAGAGTGGCTCTAGGGTGTCCATGGACAGGCTGGGAGCTGCGGTCGGACAATGCTGGGGTCTCTGGTTCCCACGGAGACCCAGGCTTCTGGTTCCCCCAGGCAGGTAGTTTTTAAACCTCCCACCCTGCCTGAGCACGCAGCACATGCTCACGGAGTGCAGCCTGTGGGGGGGTGGCCAGGCAAGGAGGGGAGAGGCGTGGGGGGCGTTGGGGGTTGGGAAACAGCAGGGGGGCATGGGCATGGTGGCCCCAGCTCCCTGGAAGGAGAGCCGCATGGGCCTGATTCTGCCCTGTGTTGTGGCACTGGTGGTGCCAAGCACCCTCCAGAGGGCTGCCATTTTTTTTTTTTAAACTACAAAGGGGTCACCAGCCTTAAAAAGGCTGGGAACCCCTGCCCTAGGCAGCTAGTCACCACACATGCTGTTATAACATGAGTTAAAGGAGAGCAGTGCTTTGTTTGGGGCCAGTTCCAAAGCCAACTGCAGTCAAAGGAGAGTCTTTCCACTGACCTTGATGCAGTTTGTAACAGACACAGAAAGGCCAGTTTGTCAGTTTCTTTCACCTGCTGTAACACATCACTCCACATCTTGAGGACTAAGTGACTCTTCCACATGGCCACACTCTTTCTCAAGAAACCACGCATGCCTGGGTTGTTGGGCTCAACACTGGGACTAAATGAACATGGCTCGTGAGGCTGCCACTGGGAGATCTTGTTCCAGATTGGTCCCTGCATGATCAAGCACCTGTTCAAGAGCTGTCTGAGAAGATGCTCTGCCCCAGGGCAGAGCAGAGGGCGGCTTCACAAACACATAGGTTAGCTGACTCCTCTGAAAGGTCAAGGGTGGTGCTGGCCCAAGGTCCCATGTTGCTGGAAGTCCAACTGTAAATGGCATCTTTCAAGCTGAATTTTAAAGGAACATCAAAAGTTTCAGTTGTCCCAAGAGTCACAAGAAAATATTCACAGCTGTGGACTTTTATATATATACAACTTGCAGCTGCTTTCCCCACAGAGGATCCTGACAAGGAAACAGAAGAAAGGGTTGCGGCAGGAGCATCAGCTCTGTTCAGGAAACATCTACCCCAGAATGAAAACCAGCAGTGAAATGGTTAGCGGGTACGTGGTCAAATTTAGACTTCAATGCAAACTCCTGAGATGAAATAGGGAGATTAGCCTCCTCATCAGGACACAGTACTACAGGGTGCCCTGCTACTTGGACAGAAGCTATGAGCTCTCTGTGCCTTTGAGGGCTATTGCTTTGCAATGATGACCGCCTGTGGAGAAGAGGCACTGGCAGCCATTGGTCAACCTGAGCTCCTTCCTTGCTTCCTGCAAAGGGGCTGCAAACAAGCTAGCTGTGAATAATCTAGTGCAGCCAGTGCCTGTGCATCTTTATCACACATTGCAGGTCTCATGCTTGACTCATTGGCTGTGCCTCACTATTGCTCTCACATCAGTGTTGCTCTACTAGTAGCTTCAAAAGTGGTAGCCCTGGAGTAGCCTGGCCAATAGCATATCAATCCTGGTCTCTGATTTCCTGCTAGTTAGAGCAGGTCGCTAAAACACTGTGGCTATGTCCACACTTAGGCAGTTAAATCAATTTAAGTTAAATCAATTTAATAAAACTGTTATAAAAATCATTAAATTGATGTAATTTAAATTGATTTAACATGTCCCCACTAGAAACTCAGATCGAACTAGTGTGTCCATAGACAGGACTTGCTAGTTCGATTTAGGAGAGAGGCACCATGGGAGGTGTGGCAACACAGTCCCTGAGAACAGTGGTTCCCAACCAGTGTGCTGGGGCACACTGGTGTGCTGTGGCAACACCCAAAGAGTGCTGTGAGCATCCCCGAGGGCTGGAGTTAAAGTTTCCTCCCTGCTCAGCCCAGCCATGTGGGCTGTACAGGGCTGGGAAAAGGCAGGGGTTAAAGTAAAGGGGAAGGCACCAGAACACAGTTCTGGGCCCCCCCTATTTTTAGGCAGGCAGCCTTCTGGCCCCCCTAAAAATAGAGGAAGACACCAGAATGCAGAGTTCCTGGGGTCCCCCTAAAAGTAGCAGGAGCAGCCTGAACGCAGCGTTCCAGTGGCTCCACCTTAGGCCCAGCCAGCAGAGAGATGCGGGAGGCCGGGAGTGTGTGACTCTCCCCCTGCAGGGAGGAGCAACTTGTGTCAGGCAGCCTGCAAACAGCCCAGGCAAGGGCTTTGGGGGGGATGGCTGCTGGGGGTTGTATGCGGCAGGTGTGTGTGTGTGTGTAGCAGAGGTGGGTGGGAGTGATTGTGTAGCAGAGGGTGTGTAGCTGGGGTTGTAGGGTGGCTGTTTGGTTGGGGATGTGTGTAGCTAGGGGGTGGGGTGGCTATGTGAGGGGGTGTAGCTGGGGGCTGGAGGCCTAGTTCTGGCCCCTGCAGTGATGGCAGGGTCCATCACAGGCGGCAGGGGGCTGGGGGAGGGAGGACAGGACCCACTGGGGTGGAAGGGAGCAGCAGTGGGGTGAGGATTTGCCCTGGGTGGCAGGGAGCCACTGTGGAGAGGGGGGAAGTGGGTGCTGCACCATGCTCCTCTAACCTACTTTCCCACTCCCCAGGTTCCCCCTGCCACCCTACAAAGCCACTCTTGTTGTCTGTTCCTCTCTTCTCTCGTCACCCTTGTGCTGTTCCCTACGTGGCTGCCCTTGTCCTCTTTTGCCACCCCTGCCCTGATGGGCTCCCCGCACTCACTCCTGCCACTGCACACAACTCCTGACCTCCCGTGTTTTGCCACCCCTGCTCTGCTACCCCTACTACCCCACATAGGAGCATTTCCAAAACACTGTTCATAAGTAATTTAATTTGAATATTCATGAGTTTTTAAATGGTGGTGTGCCTCGAAAAATTTGAAGGTATCAAGGTGTGCCATGGCAGAGAAAACATTGGGAACCACTGCCCTAGAAGGGCCATGCCCCCACCTAATATATAGACAAAGGACAGCACCCTGGGAAGGAGAAGAGCAAAAGTGTTAAATTGAAATAACAGTTGAATCAAAATAACACATCCACACTGTGTTATTTCAAAATAACAGTTTTGATTTAACCGTCATTTCATCATAATACTAGGTTTTATTATATAAAAATTACTTTCCTTATTTTGAAATGAGGGAGCTCCTTATTTCAAAAAAAGGAAAACATAGTGTGAACATGCAATCTTTTAAATTGAAATAATCAGCATTATTTCGATTTAAAGACTAAGCATGGACATACCCTGTGAATAAAATACCAGCATCTTGTCTACATTAAGGTGTCTACCACTGCTAACATTGGAGCTGCTCAGAGCCCTAGCAGTGCCAGAACCATGGGCAATGATTTAGTTACCTGGTGTTTTCAGGACAGCCTATGGCCTGTTTGATAGTCATTTTTTTCCATGTAAATACATTGTGAGATGTAAATTTTTAGGGCAGTGGTACAGTTCCTGGCCTCCTCTCAACTTGGGTAAGCAACTTCCATCAGCCTGACAATATGGCTATATCACTGGGCTGTAACTTATTGTCCTTATCTTCCCCAGACCTTTCTCCTTATCTTCTCACGCTCTCTAGCTCCTCAGGCAGCTCATGACAATCCTCTGTTAGGTATTTAATAAGCACATAGCAATTCTATGCGTGTGCAGAGATAATGCTTTTCAATCATGCCTCTTAAAGCACATTGCACACATGAACTTACAGTTTCAAGACACTGATGCAAAGTAGGTGGTATTTCATATGTGCTGCAAAGGGATAGACTGAGACAGGAAGTGGTTAGAAGTTTGAATTCAAGGTATCGACCATACCATCTGATCCAACCCTGCTGAAGCCGATTTCACTGGTCTTTGGATCAGGCCCCTACAGTATTTTTAAAAAACAAATTTTCTAAAGCATCATGCAGAATTGTGGTCCTATGCTAATGTGTCATGCTCATGTTTATTAACAGTGCCAATGGTTCAAAGTCTACTCTTGGAATCCAAAGTAACTCAACAGAACTCACTGAGGTTGCTCAGAATTTCCATTCATGTAACAGAGAGCAGAAATTAATGCAACAGTAACAAAAAGCCCACAAGGTTTTTTAACAACCCCCCCCCCCCCCAAGAAAGAGCATTATATCTGGTACAACAATTCTTCAGTACTTTAATCAGCCCTCTCAACTAGAATAAGGATGCTGGTGGCCCCCTGAAGGCAACCCGCTGCCCTTTCAGCACATCACAGGAGTGAAGAGATAGAATCCAGTGCAAGAAATACAGAGATTGTTGGTTTTTGATTTGGTTAGCCTGAGCTATGGCTCTCAGCAGTGAAAGGAGAAATTTGACTACATTTTAGAAGTTGATTTAGTCATAGAGATTTTTAAGATACAGGTGCTGGCACCTCATACAGATTGAAGAATTTGTCTTTTAAGATAAACTCCCCTCAGGGACTATGTCCAAACAGTTTCAATAAACTTAACCATGCAGCAACATACTTCAGAATAAAGCTCCCTTGGATTTAAAGCTGTGTGAGTGCATTTTTGCCAGACAGAGTGATTAAATAGCAGTGTGCTGTCTATAGCCTCTATGCCATCTATTCTGATGTTCCTTTCAATTAGTTACTGCTTGGGCATGTACAGGCAGGTGGGAGAGAAACGTGCGTGTGTGTTTGTGTGCTACACACAGCCAATCTGCACGACTCCTGACAGGCATCTCCGCTGCAGAGTTCATCGTGCCTGGCTGAGTGGCACAGAGACCTGGAATGCAGTGGACCAGAGCAAATGCACCAGGCTTGGGCCCTTTGAACTCTCTCTCATGACAAACAGATAAGCAGAGGCAACTAAGGCAGATGTGCAATGCATTCACCAGGTGCACCAAAAGGTGGTCTGTTTGTAACAGAGCTTTCTGGCCTCCATCTCCTTTGAGGTCCCAGCAGAAGCACAGGGAGAAGGGAGATGGCAGTAATGGTGCAGAGCTGATGACCTGCTGACATGGCTTTTGTATCGTAATGAATTCCCAGTAGGGTTTAAAGTGCCTGAGACACTGCCCAGCCACCAAGCACCCTGTGCCATAAAGGCACCCGAGAGACCAGAATCAAAGCTGCTTTGCAGCTGGGCAGTGCGGTGAGGCACACTGTGGTTGATGCTAGGAGCCTATTATGCTCTCTGTAGTTTCCAGATGCAGGGTCCGGGGAACCCCTATTGACTTTAATGGGAGTTACTGTAATCTAGGCAGCTAATCAGAGCCTGCGACGCAGAGGCTGGGTGAGCACCTAGTTTAGGAATACATGGTTTGCCGGAACAGAGCAGATCAAGTCTGGCACCTGGCAGTCTGCAACAGACATCACTGGACCTGCCAGCCAGGACCTGGTTGAGACGATTCTAGTCTCACTGCCAAGCTGATAGAAAAGCACTGGGCAACCAGTTTCCAAAAGGATAGCCGTGTTAGTCTAGTCCAGTAAAAAAACAATAAGCAGTTGTGTGGCACTTTAAGACTAACAGATTTATTTTTTGCATGAGCTTTCGTGGGACAAGATCCCACTTCCTCAGATGCTTCGAAGATGGGTGAACTTACAGAAAGGAATGAAACTAAATGCAAGATGGGACATCAAGACTCCAAAGAGAAACAGCTGAACTCGAATTAATATGTAAGCCAAATTCTGTGAAAGCAGGACTCAATCGAGATTATGGGTTCTTTTCACATTACAAAGGGTAATTTGACTTCAGGCTTCCCATTCTTTAAGCCTGTAAACTGCTCTGATTTGCTGTTACTTTATGACCTGATCCTATGTTTTACACCCCCTTGCATTTAGTTTCATTCCTTTCTGTAAGTTCACCCATCTTCGAAGCATCTGAGGAAGTGGGATCTTCTCCCATGAAAGCTCATGCAAAAAATAAATCTGTTAGTCTTAAAGTGCCACACAACTGCTTGTTGTTTTTTTACTGGGCAACCAACCACCTTCAGCAGTGCAAAGGAAATTGAATCCGTAACCTCCTTTAATATTTATGTATACTGCAGATTAGCCATGGGGCACAACCCATGATCAGGTGTGGGACACACCCAAAGTCCCACCCCAAAGAGCTCACAGTCCAAACAGACAGAGGTGGGAGGGGACTGAGAAATGAAGTGCCTTGTCTGAAGTTACACAGCAGGACAAAGCAAGGAAAAGAACAGCCCTCTGTCCACTAGGCTGTCCTGCCTCCAAATGAAGGAGCCATTTATAACATAGGCATTTCAATGGCTCTAAGATTTTTACCTGGATGTTCATATTCAATGGGACACACACATGCTGATTGCCACAGCAAGTGTGACACCAGCTGCAAGTAGGCAATGCACCTGTCACAGCCAGGCAAGAAGGAGTGTGAAGAAAAAGGCCCTGCTCCTCCAGGCTGAGACTGAACTGAGGTCTAGCGAGGAAGCAGAGCAAAGGGCAAACCGCAGGGAGCTGTGCCTACTGCAGAAAGCAGAATGAACCTGCTCTGAGAAAGGAAGCACGCCAAGAGCAGGAACGTGGCTGTGCAATTCCTTACAGCTGCTGCGTGTGTGATCCCCACCAGAAGCAGGCTCACCTCTGTGGGGCCGGGTGTCATAACTATGCTGAGATGAATGCTAGGGAGTGCTCTAGCTAGAGGGGAAATAACCATGTCATCATTTGACTGGGACCCTGTGGAGCTCAAGGGGTCTGCTCCAAACCTGTGAAAGGGGCAGGCCCAAGTAGTAAGCAAAGTGGTGTCCAGAGGAATGAACATTGCAGCCTGGCTTCTCCAAAGCAAGTGGATCTGCTCTCACTAGGCCAGCACAGTTGCAGAAGTCTCAGGTTGCACTCCAAGGGCTGGAATTGACAAAGAAGGGGTTAAGAGCATAGTGCCTGGGAGCAAACAGGGCAGAGCTCTGTGACTCAGAGGAGGTGGGAGAAGAAATAATTTCTCAGGCTAGATGTGCCTACCCTCCTGCCTGCCCCCATTGCATCTGAGTGCAGGGCCTGCCCCCAGCCAAAGGCAGGAATGGGAGAGGTCTGCGCCAGCAGGGTCATATTTGCTGCAGTAGGCCCTGCTTTGGAGAGGTTTGCTTCAAACTAAAGGTGATGATCAGGTGACCACAATTTCCCTCCTGGACAGGGAGCCTGCCCCCTCTGCCCCCATCAGTAGGGAGGCCAACCTGGTCTCTGCAACCAAATTCCTCTCCAGCCCTCAGAGGTGTTCCCATCAGCACATGCTGGGTGCTGGCGCACTGAAAGGAGCTTACCCTCCAGCTGCCTGGTCTGTACATAGGCTGTGCATGGGCTGTGGCCTTGGTCTCTAGGACTGCCCATCTGGAGCCTAAGCTAAAGAGTGAGCGAGGGTCTGCTCGATTCAGGAGGGCTCTTGGCTGGAAGTCAAGCCAGGCCCCAGCTATCACCTGCTGTGCAACGTTGGGTAGATCTAAGCTCTGCTCAGGGCCTGTTTTCCTGCCCATCTTTTGCTTGCTTGGATTGTGGCTCATCGGCATCTATGCAGGGCCTAGCACAAGGGGGCCCAGATCTTGGCTGGCCCCTCAAGGCACCACTGTAAGAGATACAATCACAGCACTTATGACAAAATGAAGGACCAAAACCTGCGTGTTCAACTGGGCAGGAATGCACAGATGTTTCTCATGGCATGATAATGCTCAAAGCTGAGACATACTCGGGGGCTGGTAGAACCTATATGATCCCAGCGAAGGCTGAGTGGAGAGCGTGTTCCAGGGAACAGGAACTGAAGTGGACTAGCCTAGCCTCCTTTTTTTCTCATTTCAATTACACAATGCAAATGCAAGCCAGGGATGCTTCAATTTCTTTTAGACAGGAGGATCTGAGTGGTATGTATTCATCACAGCACTCAAGTCCATGCTCTGAGTGGTAAAAATAGATTAGTTGTCTCTCGAACATGTCCCTTACAAATACATACTTGCCAGATTCCTCACCTGCGATTCTTCATGGAGCGCTCAGTCTCAAACCCCCTTGCATGCCCCATGGGGCAGAGCAGGGCAAAGAGCTCCCTGACTTCCCATCGGGGGCTACCCACATCTTCAGAGACTACACAGGAGCAGAACGGCCACTGAGGCTGTTATTCTTTCTCCGGCACAGGTAGGTGGGCAAGGTCTTGGCTCCACCCATCCATGCCCAGAACCTGGTATGGCCTACTTCCCCCTGGCAGCAAGGGGCAGCTGTTCATGCCCTCCTATGCATTGCTCCTTACACTGGCTTGATTGATAGGTCCTAATCCAGTCATAAGAAAAGAGGAGCCAATGGGGATGTACAAAGTCACCGAAAGTTACCAGCCAGCTATGGTTTGGTAGCCTCTGTGCAATGAGTTGGTGGGTCTCAGTTTAGCTCCTAATTGGACAAGGGTCCATGTAGTACCCCCCCCCATATTGGTGTAACGTTGACCCTTTGCTGAGAGCCTTATGCAAGAAGCTAGAGGTTGAACATGCTATAAGGAATGCAGGTCATGAGAAGGCCTACTAGGGAAGTCTCAGAGGGGAAGTTTAGCTCATACCTATTCATGGTTAAATAAAGGACTTCAGTCTCCAAGGCTGGAGGCTCCAGTAATAACTTTTTTGTGTGTGTGATATTCCTATATACTTCACCAGAAATTGCTACATCTCTTCGGGTTCTTACAAGGAGATCATTTTTACTGCGCCCATTATAAAATAACACCACGCCCTGATTGAATTTTATCAGTGCAGTGGCTGGTTTTATCAATTTGATCACATCACACACTTAATTTCCATGGAAGAAACCATAAAAAACCCTACACCTCTTTGTAGAATAAAGGAGAAGGTATTGTGGAGCAGGGCTGAATTCTAAACCTCTAAGCCTCAGCTGGTGTAAAATGGCACACTGCTATTATAGTCAAGGGAGCTATGTTGATTGGCATGAGCTGAGGATTTGACCCTAGCTGTATCAAAGGATTGTGGCTGAAGGTCAATAATATAACTGAGTGCTCACATCTATCTTTATGCCAGTTCCCCTAGGGTACGGTTTGCACACTTCTAAGAGAATATTAGCGATTTCTTTGGGGATATGCTTGTCTTTATATTCACAACTGTCAGTCACACATCATTTAGGATTATATTCAAATACCTTTCTCCTCAGTACTGTTAACTTCACATCAGCACTAAGTTCAACATTTGCCTTCTTTTCACTTTTAAAAACAAGACAGTGTGACATGGGATTTCAATAAAGTGTTACCTTTTTTTTTTTTTTTTGACCTGAGCAGTTAGTCTAAACTGGGGGCCCAGTGGGTTGTTTTATTTAGGAGGAGAAATCGATAACAGAATTGAAAATCTTTGATGCAATCTTGTTCATTTACATAGAATATACAAAGTCTTGCATCCCTGAACATAGCAGGGATCAAATAACAGGAAACAGTTTCTTTGTGCAGTTCCAAGTCTCTTTCAGAGAGCACTCAGCCCCAAAAGCTGTCTGTACGCTTTCCTCAGGTTGTGTAAAGACAGGCTTTCTACCCTTTCTCTGTCTCTGTTTCCATGGTGGTCTCTCACTGTTTCTCTCTCTGCCACATACACCTCTAATAAAAGAACCCCAAGCAAAACCCCTTCATCCACATGTGCTTTGCATGTGCCTTTCTTCTGAGTGGTGACATATCCTGTGGAGATAGATCTGGATTCCCTTGCATGGATTTCACTAATGCTGATTGGGGAGATGCTGAAGAGCTATTTGAGTTAGGTTCTCCTCGGTGATCATGGGCAAGTCACTTCCTTTTCTGCGCCTGAGGTTCCCTCTGTAGAATGGGAAGCGTACACTTCCTTTCTCCCACTCTTTGTCTGTCTTGTTCATTTTCAATGTAAGCAAATCAGGGCAGGGATCATCTCTCACTGGGTATGTCTACACTGAAAAGTGTTTTTGAAATAAGGAGGCTTATTTCGAAAAAACTTTTTACCTGTCCATGCAGGCATTTTGTTATTTCAAAATAAGCGCTTTGTTATTTTGAAAAAACAGAGCTTTTTTTCGAAATAACTAAACCTGCTTTTATTTCAAAAGAGTAATTCTTTCAAAATAGTTATTTCAAAATAACTATCTCAAAATATCTTTGGCAATGTAGACATAGCCATTATGTGTTGTACAGCTCCCAGCACCATAAGAACCAGAGTCAGCTGGGACCTCAGTACTAGCATAGTAAAAATAAGTACTACTAAAGCACTGACCCGAGGCACTGGGCACAACCAGTGTGTTTTACTGAGCTATGGGCTTAGGTCATGAATTCTGGCTCAGCCCAGACAAGTCACCATGTGGCCAACGGCCTCAAGTTACATATAGACTCATGAATCGCAGGTATAGACACTAACCTGAACCTACCCCATTGCAGAGGTCAGCTGCTCAACTCCATCACTTTGCAGCAGTGACATGGACCATATTGTCCATTCTGAACTGCTGCCAGTTGGTGCTGCGGGGCTAGTTGCCAATGGCGGCAGTATCTGACCCCAGAACATTCTTGGCAGAGCACTCTGCTGAGCAACGGGTTTGAGAGGAAGGTGAGAGTAGACAGGTTGTCTGTCTTTCTTGGATTTTCCATAGTGGCTGTGGCTGGGCTAGCTCAGTGCCAGGGCCATCCCTAGGGTAGGGAGGCTGGGGCAGCCGCCCAGAGTCCTGTGCTTTGTGGGGCTCTGTGGGACCTGCACTGCTGCTCCCCTCATGCCGGGACCAGGTGAGCCAGCCAAAAGGGCGGCCTGGTTCAGTGTTGCCGGTCCAGCCATCACCCCTTCCTGCCACGTGTGCGGCTCTTGGCTCTGTGCTGGAGCAGCAGAGAGGTGGTGGAAGGCAGCGCAGAGCTGGTATTGCTAGCATGTCCAGCTGTGCTGCCTCCTGCCCCCTCCCCACTGCTCCAGCACAGAGCCGAGAGCAGTGCGTATGGCCTGGGGCGGGAGGGAGCTGTGGGCTGCCCTTTTGGCCGGCTCGCCCTGTCCCTGGCATGGGACGGCCTGCCCCTACCCTGGGTGAGCTGGCTCTGCCCCCCAGTGCTGGGGGGTTGAGTGGGGGCTCCTCAGATGGCAATTTGCCTGGGGCTCCACACCCCCCTAGGGACGGTCCTGCTCAGTGATGACCATGCTTTTGCCCTTTAGGGTCCAGAGAGAATACAGCAGCAAGACAAAGCAAAAAGGACAAGTGTAAATGAAGAGAGGCTGCTGAGGAATGGGTTAGCTCACTGCTGCTGCCTCACATCTTCATCTCTCTTCTCTGTCAACCGCATTCACTTCTCATCCAACCCTGACTCTTATTTTAACTTTTCCCCTTCACTCCTAATCTCTTCCTCTTCCTCCTCCTCCTCCTTTATTCCCCCATTTCAGCAACCTCACTTGTTCTTCCCTTTTATCTTCTTCCTCTTCCTCATTCATCCTTCTTTACTTGTCTCTCTCCTTTTCTCATGGCAGAGTGCCATCTTTGCTGACACCAAGTACTGAACTGGAAGTCACCAGGACATTGAAGCTAAAAGGGCTTCAAGGGCAACAGCCTGAGATAAAGAGTTGGACTCTCACACTGGGGCTGCACCAAATTTACATCTTGCATGGACCAGCACTGAGCAAAATCCTTGTCAGTCTCTCTCAGCCCTTTCTTCCCACCCCAAAATCCACATCCTCTATTTTCTCCTCCACCTTCTCCATCCCTATCACCGAACACTTTGCTGTTCTCCCCCAGTCCAAATCCCACGTCCTCTGTCACTCTCTCCAGTTGCTCATCTGATCTACTTCCCTCTTTAATTATTATTATCATAATACCTCATAGCTCCAGCCATGGCTCAGAATCCCATGGTGCTAGGTGCCATGCAAACAGAACAATAAGATGGGTCTATGATAAAGCATTCACTCACCTGATAATCTGCACCTGTGGAAGAGCTAGAGCTTAAAAGATTGATTCACCATGAAGCCTAGCTGAGAAGGAGCAGTGTAGCAGTGCAGTGGCTCTGCTATGGCCCACATAGGGTTAAAAAGGTGTGGGTGGCCAGCAGCCAATCAGAGGGAGGCTGCCAGTATAAGAGTCAGGAAGCAGCAAAGCTATGGTTAGTCTGCACTGGGAACTACAGGGATGAGATTTGTCTCCTGGCATGCTGGGGTAGTCAGCACCCTTGAGAGTGCTGAGTGGGAGCAGGCCTCAGGAGCTGACTGGTGTGAGGGATTCCAAGGGAGAAGGCTGCAGCTGTGGTCTGGTGGCAGGGAGCAGATGGTGGCTGCTGGGAAGTGGCCCAGGGAGTTGGCATAAGAGAGGAAGGAGGAGATCTCAGTGGAAGCATTTAGGGTCCCTGGGCTGGGGCCCCCTCCCTGCTCCCCTGGTGTGCCAGGAGCAGCATGGGTGCCAGGGTTGGCACAGGTTCACTGGCCATAGACTGTTTTAGTGGCCAGGACAGAAGTGAGCTGTGGCCATTGACTGTTTTAATGGCCAAGAGGTGGCTGAGACTTAGTGGCTGGTACCCTGGAAGGGGTGGTCTTGGGCTTAGCTGGAGGGCTAAGGTCCCAGACCTGGACTCAAGATAAGAGTCAGTGTGTGGAGAAGCAGAGCACAGACCACCTGGAGGTGGACCAATTGAGCAAATTCCCCAGAAGAACAACCAGGAGGTGCCCTTCAGGTGGGTCTCATGCTGCACCTGCTTACCAGCAGATGTAGCTGGTATAAAGCTGGGCAGCTGGCAGCAGAAAGAGGCTGTAGGGGATGTAGTCTGTAGTCATTCCTTTAGCAAAAGAGGATATGTTTGGAACTACAGAGGTAAGTAGCTTTGGGGTCCTCCCTAGGAGGAGGGAGTTTTGGCTGTTAAAACTGGAGTTGGGGGAGGCCAGAAGATGCAGGAAGAAATTCAGGCAAAAAAAACTAAATCTGAAAGAAGGCATATCATAGTTACTTGGTATAGGGTCCCTGGCCAGGAGTGAAAGGAGAGCTCAAGTTCTCTTACCACCAGTGGGAAAAAGAGGTGCACATGGACTAACAAAGTAGACTCAGACAGTCCTCCCAAGGCAAGCCATGTTCAGAGTGCCCATCAAGTTACTTGGCCTTTGTGCATCTGTAAAAAGTAAACCTCTCTTTGCTGCTGGCTGATATTTCAATGGGTGATGAATGTGTCCAGCTATTATGGTATTTCATGAATTCTGTGTCTTATTGCATCAAGAGCTGTAGAAGAAGCATATGCTGGAGACTCCCCCACAGTTGTTCATTTCTGTAGCACATTGCCATTTTGTACTACCACAATAAGCACTCAAAGTCTCCTGGACTAGACACAGAGAGAGAGCTTGCCCTGAAGAATTCAGAGTTAAAATGAACAAGGCAGAGGAATAGGGAAATTGAGGCACAGAGCTGAAGTGACTGGTCCACATTCACTAGTAGAGCCAGGAATAGAGTTCTGTACTACTGTGTCCACTCTGGTCCCAGTCCTCAACCCCTCGCTTCTCCAGAATCCGTTAGGCACACTTTGACACATCAGGCGCTTTGAATGAGCACAGGAAGTTTTACACACTGTGTGAAGGGCATTGCACAGAAATCTTTCATTAATACACACAAGAATAAACATATAGTGCATGCTTAGCTAGGGATTGTCATGTGATGAGTCAGTTTTTTTTAGCTACACAAAAAGCAACATCACTGAAGCATAGATCAAAAGTAACCAAGCAGATTGCATGTGCAAATAACTGCATCTTGACAGGGTTCTCAGCAGTAAATAACCTTGATCGGTGAATGCAAGCACCTGCATTAGAAATGTCTGCTTCTTGATAGTCCCTCCCCCACCCCAACACTTGCCTTTAATTTCAGCAAGTGAATTGGAAAGAACTGTTAGGGTTGGGAACTTTGAGGAGCAGTTTCTAGGCATTTGTGAGGAAGATTAAATAATCCCATGGTTACTGAATGCCACTGTAACTCACTGGCTAAATGTATCGTGTCCCATTCTAATGCCTGGCCCACAGATGGACAAAAAGTCTGGCACTAAATGCTTTGCCGGTGTGGAAACATAGGATGCAGACTGTGATGGTTGCAGGGCTAGCTGCACCTTTGTCCCTCTTTGGCTATGTCTACACACAAAGTTTTATTTCAAACTAAGTCATTTTGAAATGACTTAGTTTGAAATAAAACCCTTATTTTGAAATGACTTATTTCAAAATAAGGGAAAGCCTGCTATCAAAATGGCTGTTATTTTGAAATGGTTATTTGAAATAAGACTGTTTGTACATGTTTTGAAAGTTGTTTCGAAACAACATGTCCAAATGGCCTTATTTCGAAATAACAGCTGTTTCAAAACAATCAGGGTTTAACCTGTTTCTAAACAACAGTTCTTATTTTGAAAGGACAGGATCTGTCCTTTTGAAATAAGAAAATGTCATGTAGACCAAACTTTTATTTTGAAATAACCAGTGTTATTTCAAAATAAAAGCGCTGTGTAGACATAGCCTTCTTGTCTCCCCCCTGAGTACCAGGAGTTTCACCTCTCTTGGAGGGGAATCCTGTGATTCTTTCACAGGGCCGTGGTGTACACAGTCCCATGTAATGATGTGCTTGCCCAGCAGGTCTAATTGGGACTGGCATCTGTGAATCTGGCCAGTGCATTAGTAACCCTAGGAGTCATCTTAAAACAAAAGACTGTTCAATCCTAACAGTAGGAACATAAAGTGAAACGTGAGATTTTAAAGCAACAAATGGTCTACACAATCTGTCTTACCTAGTCCTAGCTGGTCTGTCTTACTCCAGTCTAGAGCTAAGAGAACCTTTTTTGAGAAACAGTAAATTTGCCTAAAAATGCATTGGTTTGAGGTACAAAAACTTTTTGCCAGTTCAAGTCAAATTTGGTAAATAGTTTGGCCTGAAAAAAACCTTGCAACATCAAATGCCTAAACAAATTTTCAATGTTTTGTTTCAAATTGATATTTTCTAAATAAAATTAGTTCAACATTTTATTTTAAAATGATGATGTCTGAAACACTTGTTTGGCCCAAAGAAAATTTGGGGGGGATGTGGGGGGGGGGTTTGTGAGAGCAGGCAGGGAGACAATTCAGTTTTATATCAAAACTAATCACTTGGGGGGTGGGGTTGATTTCTCAATTCTATCACCAAATGGGGAAAAAAATTACTTAGTCACTCATGACTCTAGTCTCTGGGGTATGGGTCTCAGTCTTCCCCTTTGCTCTCTGGCTATGTCTTGGCTGGAGGCTTAAGTTAACTTAAGCAACTCCCTGGCTACTTTTGGAGTTCATTATGTGGACTTGCACTTGCTTAAGTCAACTTAACTCTCTCAAAGTTGACTTTAAGGGTTAAGTCAACTTGAATTAGCAAAATGGCCGTTTAAGTCTACTTTATAAAGTCAACTTAAGCCACAGGACCCATTTAAAATCGACTTTACATGGGTCTTCTGGCTTAAGTTGACTTTATAAACCCAACTTAAATAAATGGGACCTCTCTAAGTGAACTTAAAGTTGAGTTTATTAAGTTAACTCACCTGAGCTCTCTAGTATAGACATAGCCTCTGAGCCCTCATCTATGCAAGGCCCTCCTTTTAGCTCTAGCATGAATTCCTGGGTCTCTCTGCTCACATGCTTGAACCCTGTTGCCCAATACAAATTTGAGTTCTCTAGGGAATTGAGCCAGGGCATAAAATAAAATTTGGCTTTTGTTTTGTGTCTGAGTAGAGCATGCTTTAAAGTATCTCAGGAAAGACAAAAACAAAACACCACCTTCCTGGGTGCATTTCCTGAGAATTGTGCTATTGAACTAACTCAGTATTCCTATAGGCGTACCAACAATATGGTCAAGATCCAGTGTTTCTAAATTATTGCAGGCAGGTCCAAATCCATCATAAAGGTTTCTTTACAAACTCCACATACACTTCAAAAGAGACAGAAAGCAAAAGCTGAATGGATTTGCTGCATGAATTATTCGGTATGACTGGCAGCCAAGAAGACCCTGAGTGCTCTATCTGGCCAACTCAGCTTGGCTGGCGATTAAATAAACATCTTCCAGACAGGCAGAAGCAAAGGCAGAGCAGGCTCAAAGAGCAGATGGTGTATCCAAGATGAACTTTCCTGAATAAATAACTTATACACAGGTGCACTAAAGGGATCAAGACAAACCAGGTGAGCAAGACAAGGTCTCAACAGGCAACAAAATCCAGTCAACAAGACAACACCGGGGCCAAAAGTGTCTGTTCTTTTTGTGTTCTTCACTACTTCCTAACAACACTACATGGCCTTTCCCTGATGCCAGAAGTGGCTGGTTTTTCTCATGAGCCTGTTGAGGCTTTTTCCTTCTGGATCTCTAGTTAATTATCTTTTGAGAGCAGCAAAATAACTTGTGTGATTTACCTGTTTATTATCCTTTCTCTAGAAATGCTTTGCCTACCATCACTTTCTTTTTCAGCTTCTGGGGCTTGTCTCTTGTTCAGAGCTGTAACTCATGTCTCCTTGTATTAGTGCTGTGTGGTGAATACAGTGTACACAGATTAAGGGAACAGTCCTTCCTGATGAATGGGGCATTTAGTCCCTCAGGAAGTTTCCTCTTTTCTCAAATCACAATCCATTTCTTCAGTCCAACTCTCACCATCACTTGTAAAGAAGACTGAACTAGAGAACACTGTCAGAGCTGTGTCAAAGTGCTCTTGTAGATGGGGGATGCTAAACTAGATGGTCAAAGGGAGCAGGTCTAGCCACACAGGAATGGGCTGTCTGATTCCAGCATTCAAAGGGAAGACAGAGGTCCATGGGCTGAGGAAAGGAGTTTTTGAGTCAAGGGACACAATAATGTGTATGATGGCAAAGAGGACAGAGGAGCTCCCAAGGAGAGCATTGGAGTGAGGAAAGGTGGTGGGAGGGCTGTGTGTGATGGCAACAGAGGTCTCAGATGTGGGACAGGACTGGAGAGGAAGAGAAAAGGGTCCTCGCCAGAAAGTCTTAATTTAAAAGAAATAGGCAAGCTCTGGTCAGGAAGCCACATTCCAGGGCTGTTAGTCTGAGACCCTGAGGTGACTTTGGTTGCTGCATCACACGAGGAGAGGCAGGTTCTGGATATGAGAAAAAAATACTTCATAGATTAGATCTGGCTCCTTAGTCTGCACTTGAAAGCAAAGCAGAAGCCAAGGCAAAGGAGGAAGAAGGATGCTGGGATCCCATGAAGATGCTACTGTCAGGGCTGGCCCAAGGGTTTTTGGCACCCTAGCTGACTATGATTTTGGGTAGCTCCCCCAGCCTGCCCCCCCTCAGTGCTGGCTTGGGCAGTGTAGGCCAGGTGATGGGCCCTCCTTCCCACTCCTACTAGCCCCCCAAGCTTGGCCAAGCCATGGGCTGGCCAAAGAGCCCCTGTCCTCCCTCCTTCCAACTCCTCCTAGATCCCTGCTCCAAGCCTGGCTAAGGGACATGGGCTGGGATGAGCTGCGAGGGGCATGGGCTGCATGGCAGGCCAGGCTGAGTGACGGCTGCACAGGCTGGGTGGTGGGCCAGGTTTTGCCAGGCTGGAATGAGTGGTGAGCCGGCTGAACCGCGGGCCAGCCAAGGGGTCCATGCCCACCCTTCCTTCCACGGTGCTGGGTCTTCCGCCCCCTCAAAGCCTGGCCGAAGGGTGTGGGGCATGCAGCAGGCCAGGTGGTTGCCTGGGCTGGGGTGAGTGGATGGCTGTGCAGGGCTGAGACAAGAAGAGTGTCGGCCAACAGGGGTGGAGGGCACAAGCCACATGGCAGGCCAGGCTGGAATGAACAGCAGGTTTGCCTCCCTCCCACTCCCCCTAGCCCCCCACCCACCCACAAACCTTCCTCTATGAGCCCTTCCTCTCCCCAGCATTTACCTTTGCTGAAGGGGGAAGCAGAGGATTGCCCACCTTGCTCCACCCTGGGCTACGTGGCTGTGTGCAGCAGGGCAGGAAATTCAATTTACTGGCCCAGACCAGTGGCCCCTGGTGCCTCCAGTGTTTGGTGCCCTAGGTCACTGGTTACCAGCCTTTTCTCTGCCATGGCACACCTTTAATTGTTTTGAAGCACACCATCATGTAGTCTCCAAATAAATTTAGGAATATTCATGAGTCAATCCAGAACGCTGAGTTTGTCAAAAAATTCCATGGCCCACCTGCTCAGACCTGACAGCACACTGGTTGGGAAACACTGCCCTAAGTGACCGCCTAGGCCTCCTCTATGATAGGACCATTCTTGGCCACTGTCATGAAAGAGGTTGCCTGCCTTTGCCTAAGGAAGTTTCCAAGCACTTGTCCATGTAGAATGCTCTGCAGCATCTACCATCTGGGTGACAAAGGCCTGGACCAAAGCAGTTGCAATTTGCTGACCAAGGACAAATGATAGCACCAGTTGTGATTTGGAGCATTTGCTATCAGCTGTGACATGTTTACCTGCTAGCCCCATCTCCTCCACCAGCATAGGTTCATCCTGTCTGGTTGGAGCCACAATGACCCTGCCCCTTCCCCAGTGAGATGCTGACTCAGCCAATTAACCAGCTGGGACAAAGTCATAGAGCAGAGTGATTCAGCAGCCCAGAGACACCACAAATCACATCTTCTCACGTTCTCCCCAGATGCCGCAAGGTCTGTTAGACAGGTGGGGTGATGAAAGAGAGCCTGCTGTGCCTCCACACATGGGAATCCTCACAGCATGTGAGCCTTCATCCAGCCCCCCATGAATCCTCTCAGATAGAGAGGAACAAGGCCATTCCACAACCATACCTTCTGTCCTGTCAATAATCCCCACCATCAGTGGTATTGGACCTTCCTGTGGATTATGGTGCTGGGGGAGAGGTTAGTAGCTGTCCTTCCCTTAAGCCATCTCTGCAGCCTGCCATAGGCCACTGCTGGTGGAACAGCTCAGAAAACTGTTGTCAAAATGGTGGGTTGCCAATGTAACCATCCTTCTATGAGATGGGCTGTCAACATACAATCAGTTACAGGTGTCTACGTGCTGCAGCGCATGGTAATCCAGAAACCTTTTAGCCCTAGCCTGTCAGGTCAGGGTCAGCGGCCAATGCCCCCTCAGTGCTGCAACTGCAGCTATATTTGTGACCCTGACCCTCCCTGTCCCTTCTTTTTGGCAATTCCAGTAGCGGGGATGGTGGGAGGGATCTGAATGTATGTGAGCAGCCCATCTCGAAGGATGGTTACATCAGTAACCCACTGTTCTTCTTTGAGTGCTGCTCACATCATTAAGTTACAGGTGACTGCTAGCCACACCCAGGACAGTGGGTGGAGATTCAGTTTACCCACACTGAGTATGGCTCTACCCAACTGAGTGTCCTGTCCTGCTTGTTGGACGATAGCGTAGTGCGTCGTGAAAGTATGCACCAATGACCACGTGGCTGCCCTGCAGATCTCCTGGATTGGGACCTGTGCCCCGAAGGCCATGGAAGAAGCCTGGCCTCTGGTCAAGTCAGCCCGAACCCTGTCTGGGAGGGGTGTACCTGACCTCTTGTAGCAGTTTACTATCTATTTGGAAATGCACTGTATTGTTACTGGCTGTCCTCTTTTCCCCTCTGCGATGGCAATAAAGAATTGAGAGGACTTATAGAACAGGCGTGTACGCTAGATGTACATCAGAAGCGCTTGTCTGATGTCCAGTGTGTGTCGTCTTCTCTGGTTCTCAGTGATCTCAGGGTCTGGGAAGAACACTGGTAGGCGAATGTCCTGGTTCAGGTGGAATGGTGAGGCCACCTTTGGGAGAAAAGCCGGTTGCAGGCACAACAGCACCTTATCTACAAAGAACCTTGTATATGGTGGTTCTGAAGAGAGTGTTCTTAACTCTGATACCTGCCTTACTGAAGTTATTGCTACTAGAAAGACTACCTTCCACGATAGGACTACGAAGGTGCAAGAGTCCAAAGGCTTGTATAAGGGCTCTGTCAGACACTGGAGTACCAGGTTTAAGTCTCGCTAAGGAGTGGGAGTTTTAGGTTGTGGAACCGTGACATGGTTGGATGGGAGAAGACCGGGAAGCCTTCCACATTGCTATGAAAGGCTGATATCACTGCTAGGTGGACCCCTACAGAGAAAGTTGATAGGCTCTTATCCTTAAGGGATAAGAGGTAGTCCAGGACAGAACGGATAGGAGCTGACTCTGGCACCAGCCCCTTGTTCCTGGTCCAAAGGGAGAAGAGTGGCCGCTTAGCTGAGTAGGTAGCCCTAGTGGAGGGCTTTCTGCTACCCAGCAGTATTTCCCTAATTCTGTCAAAGTCAAGTCTCTCAGAGTCATTTAACCATGCAGCTGCCAAGCAGTCAGGTGAAGCAATTGCAGGTTCGGGTGTTGAGTCATGCCCAAGTTCTGCATCAGTAGGTCCCCCCTGAGCGGAAAATGAACTGGGGCATCTATTGGCAGGTCCCTCAGAATCAGGAACCAGAGCTGCCTGGGCCAGTTTGGAGCTATCAAGATCATGTTCACTCTGTCCTTTTTTATTTTCAGAAGTACCCTGTAAATCAGAGGAATTGGGGGGAAAGCATACATCAGTGGACTCCCCCATGAGATTAGGAAGGTGCCTGAGACTGAGCCCTTCTCTTGACCTCTGATCGAGCAGAAGAGTTGATACTTCCTGTTCTGGTGAGAAGAGGTGGCTTTTGGGATAGGTGAGGCAGGCACACCTAGGGCCCCAAGCAGTTAGGGGCCCCATCACCTGCTTCACCTACCCCAAAAGCTGCATCTGCCTCAGCTGGCAGCAGGAGGAGAAGCTGGGGCCAGCATCAGGGAGTTGGGACTGGCAGCAGGGAAAGATTGGGGCCAGCAGTGAGGAGCTAGGGCCAGGGAGAGGGTGCTGGGGTGGTGGAGAACTAGGACTATGGAGGGGGCCCCCATAATGGGCCTATATTGGGACCCACAAAGGGCCTTCACCTAGGGCCCCTGTAGCCAAAGGCCACCTCCGCTGGAGAGTAGCAAACATCTATTTGTGGCGGCCTGCCCAGTCTATTATGTGGGACAGCACTTCCTCATGCAACGAACATTTGTGATGGAATCAAAAAACTCTGCTCAGTGAGTCTGCTGCACCATTTTCTATGCCCAGCAGGTGTGCTGCTATTGGAGTGAAGTTGTGTGTCAGGGTGCATTCCAACAGATTGGTTGCTTCTAGACAGAGAGCCACTGAGCGGAGTCCCCCCTGTCAGTTTGTGTAGAACATGGCTGCTGTGTTGTCCTGTGTTGTCCTGGACTGTTTTCCCTTTCACCAGGTCCAAAAACACATTGCACACTAGATGAAAGGCTCAGAGCTCCTTTACATTTATGTGGAGCAACCTGTCGCTGGCATCCATGTTCGCTGGGTCAAGAAACCCCCTGTGATGTGTGCTCCCCACCTGTGTCTAAGGCATCTGTTATCAGAGTCACTGTGGGGGTTATGGTCTTGAAGGGTATCTCACCCCTTGCAAAAAGGGGGTTCTGCCATATTTCAAGAGTTTCTAGAACCTTGTGTGGGACAGATAGTACCTTGTTCAAGGGGAGCTTCTGGGGACGGAAGACTGAGGCTACCCAGAGCTGGAATGGTCTCATTCTCAACCTGGCTATTTTGATAACTGAGATTGAAGCCACCATGTGTTCCAACAACTATAGGCATTGTTTGGCTGTGGTGACTGGGGCCCTCTGGAGTTCCAAAATGAACACATGGACTGAAACCTTGAACGGGGTAGAGAAGCTGTGCCCCTGTTGGAGTCTAGTAGGGCCCTGATGAACTCTATCGTGCAGGTTGGGGTTGGTTTTGACTTTTATTGATTTATGCAAAGACACAAGCGGCAGCACAGTCTTTTTACCAAGGTGACACTGTGGTGAACCTGGTGCTTGGATTTTCCCTTTATTACCTGATTGTCGAGGTAAGGATAGATCTTTACCCCCTGCCTTCTCAGATAAGCTGCCACTGCCACCATGCACTTTGTGAACACTCTCGGTGCTAAGGCGAGCCCAAATGGGAGGGATGTGAACTGGAAGTGCTCCCTCTCCACCATGAACCTGAGGAACCTTCTGTGTTTCAGTCTTATCGCTAGTGGAAGTAAGAATCCTTTAAGTAAAGGGCTGTAAACCAATCCCCTCGACCTAGGGCAGGGATGATCTGCAAAAGGGACACCATTCAGAACTTTATTCTCCTTAGATGCTTGTTTAGAGCCCTGAGGTCCAGGATGGGTCTCAGATTGCCATCTGGCTTGGGAACTAGGAAGTATCTGGAGTAGAACCCCTTTCACCGCTGACTGTTTGGGACCTTTTCTATGGTCCCTATGGAGGCCAGTTTTTCACATTATTTTTGTAACAGAAAGTCTAGCTCTGGGTTTCTGAGACGTGGACAATGGAGCGAGTTCCTGTCTCAGGGTATAGTTTTGAATTGGATTGAGTAACCTTTGGATATCGTGTCCAGTATCCAATGGTCAGTGGTGATCTTGGCCCATTGAGGCAGAAAGCAGGCCAGCCAAACACGGAACCATGGGGGGTGAGTGGAGGGATAGGAGCACTTTGGCTGATTGCCAAAAATCCTTTTTTTGTGGGCAGCTGACCAGGAGCTACTGTTTCCTTGGTGGGAAGCTTGGGCCAAGGATTGAGGCTTTGAGCCCTTACCCTAATGGCTCCTTTCCTTCTCCAGAGCCCCATATGGGTGCCGTGACTGTTGGTAGGGTCTTTGATGGGACACTTGTGTGTAGTTTTGTTGCTTAGGCTGCTGAGATTGCTGCTGAGACAACTGAGGTCTGAATGGGTGCCTAGATTCTGGGGGCACATATGTGCCCAGGGACTTTAAAGTGGCCCTAGAGTCCTTCATCCTGTGCAGCTTAGATTCCATGGATTCAGCAAACAGGTTTGGACCCTCGAAAGGGAGGTCCTGAGTGGTTTGCTGCATCTGTTGAGACAAGCTGGAGCTGTGTAATCAGGCAGCCCAGCGCATAGACACTGCAGAGGCCGTATTATGAGAGGTGGTGTCAGATGCATCCCATGACGCCATAAGCATGTCGCGGGCAATTAGAACCCCTTCCTCAACCAAGGTCTCGAAATCCCTAACATGTTCCCTGGGGCTTACATCCCAAAGTCTCTCTAATGAGCTCCAGATGTTGAAGGCATACCTTCCCATAAGGGCATGGTGGTTTGCTATGCAAAGCTGGAGGGCTGAGGTGGAGTAAACCTTCCTACTGAAAAGGTCAAGTTTCTTCATCTTCTTGTTCTTAGGAGTAGAGCTAGGTTAGCCCTGCCTCTCTCTCTGATTGACTGCATCCACCATGAGGAACTGGGGGTAGGATGGTTAAAAAGGAAGGAGAATTTATCTGCAGGGGCATGGTATCTCTGGCCTGCAACCTTGGACACTGGAGAAATATAGGAGGGGTTTTGCTACTGAGCATTTACAATGGAATATACCCCCTCATGCAGAGGGACTGAGATTTTTGCAGGTAGGGCAGCTTACCCCAAGTCAAAGAGGGGGTTGGACTTCTCCTGGACAATTCCCAAGTCCAGGTTCAAGTTTGCTGCTATGCACCTAAGGAGGTCCTGTTGGACATGAGGATCATCCTTGTACACCAAAGGCCTTTGGTAAGTGGCTTTGTCTGGCAATGCAGAAGGAGGAATTTGTGATCTGCGGTGCTGTGTGATGCTGGAGTCGGGTTCATCGTCCGAGTCGTCTGATGAACCAGGGGTTCGAGAAGATGATGGTGCCGAGTGTCGCGATGATGCTGGCTCGTCCTCTGGGTGATAATTAAGCCAACTGTTGATCCATTCCTGGAAGGATCATGGGGTGGAAGCACAGGAAACCCTGGTGTGACCACTTGCTTTCTGAGAGCTACCCTCACTTTGGGAGCTGGTCTGGGGTCTACTTCGAGTCCCCCCTCCCCAGTGCTGGCTGGGTCATAGGAGGGGATGGTCCAGTCACCGAATGGTCTCTGGCATTGAGGGGCAAGGCACTTCAGCAGTGAGGAGCTGGGGATCTCTTCTGGCACCATTTTCCCACCGGTTCCTCTCTGGTAGGAGCTGGTACCGGGGATGAGGAGGACCTACAGTGCCGTGGCTCATCGTCCAACAATGCCGAGGAGCCTGAAGATGATCTTGCTGTTCTTCAACACTATGAACATGGTACCAAGGGTTTGCGTGCTGATGCTGGGGAGGGGGGATAACCATTCGACAAACCCCCTCCAGCCCCAGGGCAGCAGTGGTTTCCTCCGGTACCAGAGAGGCTGATAATGGTGCTGAGACAGGTGCCATCCCTACCATTGAGGACCATTCTTTAACTGAAAGGGCTGGTTTACCTCTGGGACAATGTTCCCTCTAAGAGGCTCAGGCAGCTGAGCAACTCATGTTGCTTGCTGCGCTGCCCCCCCCCGTGCAGGCCCGATCCTGGCGTCCCCCCCACAGCCCTGATCCTGGTGTGTCTCCCCGCGGGCCCGCTCCCTCGTAACCCCCCCCCAGCCTGCCCAGCCCCTCCCCACAAACTTACCTTGCAGCTGGAGCCGCATGGCCCAGCCACAGCTTCTGGGGCCAGAGAAGCACTAACAGAGCATGCTCAGATTTTCTGGGCATGCTCCGTTAGAGCTTCTCTGGGCAGGAGTTTTAAAAACTCCCTCCTCCACAGGAGCTGTGAGCAGGGACTCCGGCTGCTGGCCATGTACTGCCGACAGCCTTCCCTGCACTGGTGGCTGCGGTGGGCTGCGCTGCAGTGCACCAGTGCACCTTAGAGGGAACATTGCTCCGGACTGCACCACCATAGGTGGTGCCGGGGCTGTCAGTTCTGATAATATCTTTGACGCCATGAACGCCTCTGGTGTCAAGGGGATGGGTAGTGACTCCCTTCCCTGAGGTGGGGTGGATGGCGGAGAAGCGGCACAGCATCAAGGCGGTGCTCAATCAGAGGCTGATCACACATTTTAGTAATAGCCAGAGACCAGCACCGGCTCTTCTCCAGTGCTGATCTAGCACACGGTACTGGCAAATTCTTGGACTTGGCAGGCATACCTAAACCTGGTAGTGCCACCTGATCCTGGCTGAGGTTCTGGAGCCTCTTTTCTCTGTCCTTGTGAGTTCTTCTTTTGAAGGACTTGCAGATGGGGGATTTTTCCATGAGATGCAACTCACTCAGACAGGAAAGGCACCTATCATGGTGGTTGTCTTTCGGGAACACCTTGCAGCAAGCCACACAGGGTTTAAATCCTGGCATACTTAATCGCACAAAAATAACAAACCTAGATAAAGAGACAGGCACTTGCTTAAAAGTAAGGATAGGCTGTTCCAGTACCATCGCTGAGGGCG
This sequence comes from Podocnemis expansa, assembly GCA_007922195.1. Lineage (NCBI taxonomy): Eukaryota > Metazoa > Chordata > Testudines > Podocnemididae > Podocnemis > Podocnemis expansa. The sequence continues at coordinate 30,884,863 of ML682007.1, read as the reverse complement.
GAAAGAAGGAATGGGGAGGGACAAAGTCAGGCTCACATATATAGCCGCAGTCGCGGTGCGGAGGGAGTGATGGCCACTGACCCTGGCCTGATGGGCTAAGGCTAAAAGGTTTCCGGATTACCATGCACTGCAGCATATAGACACCTAAAACTGAATGATGTGAGCAGTGCTCAAAGAACAGGTGGTGTTGCTCAGAAGAAGCTGTTTGGAGAAATGTGTCAGCCTTTGCAAAATTTTATTGCTTTTTAGAGAAAAATTTCAGGGGGTTATGGAGGTGAGAGTTTCTGAAGTGAGTAAAATTTTTGAATTGTGTGGCGGGAAGCTCTGAAAACCTGTTTTTTGCTCCTCATCAGAATAAAAACAAATTTTGAAACATTGAAGACCTGTGGTAATTGCAGTCTCCTGTTTATCCTCCCTGGTGCTGTGGGTGGTTTCCCTGTGGCTTTCTCGGGAGTATGGTTCTTTTTGTAATTATTAGCTCAGTTTCCTGCCATGAGTGTAGAGGCTGAATGTACCTAATTAACAGCTCATTAAGCTGTTAATATCCATCACAGAGGCCAGCAAGTACGTTGCTTTTCACAGCACATCATGTACAGGGTGTGGATCTAATGGCCTCTCCTACCCATGGTACTTTTATGTGGTAAGAAGCCCACTGACATCCTTCACATCTTCCCTGGCTAATGCGGCTGAGCTGTTTCCACAGGCAGGGTGTCAGCACTGATTTCAACAGCTGTCTCCATGCATTTCCCTAAAACTGTGAGGTGCTGAGTGTCCTCAACTCAAACAAATGTAGGCGCTCAGGATGCCCAACCCTGCACCAGCACCTCAAAGGACTGGACCCTTACTGCATCTGAAATACACTTCCAATTGTGCAGGTGATCCTGTCTCCCTCTAGTGATTAGTCCCAGTAGTTAGACTCTAAGGTCAGAAGGGACAAAGATGAGTGTCTTCAGAGTCCTGTGTAGATATAAAAACATGGATCCAGACCAGAACCACACTCTCCCAATGTCAGTATTTATCCGATCTGCGATCCACATGCCATGTTTTATGTGGATCCGGAACTGCATCCGCAACTGAGCTTGGGCTCACAGTGAGCATATAGCATTTGATTGGCTCATTTGCCACATGGATCCCACCCATTTTTTTCCTTTTCTTATTTGTGATTTGCATGTTGTGCTGTTAATCAGATTTCCTTGGCCACCAATGAAATTTGTTTGACAACATGGCATACAAACCACAAAAAAGAAAATGAAGAAATGGGTGGGGAAGGCATGGGGAATGAGTCAACCAAAGGCCAGCATGCTAACTGATTGACAGTGCATGGTGCCATCCAAACCCCAGCCTGTTGTGACCAAGACTCTGATGGTCTGGCAGACCACCAGTCAGAGCTCAACTGGGATTAGCTGGAGCGCTTCCTTGTTCTTCCCTGTGTGCTGACGATGCAGATCATAGCAACAGCTGCATGGATTATTCATAAAAATAGGATCTGCAGCCGCAGCCAATCCACAACAATGGGTCTGTGGATATCCATAGCCACACCTGTGGATATGGTTACCCGCGGCTCTGAAGCAGATATCTGTGGATCTGCAGGGCGCTAAGCATCTAGTCTGACCTCCTGCACAGTGCAGGCCACAGAAGCTCATCCATCCACTCCTGTATTAGATGTCTAACCCATGACTGAGTCACTGAAGTCCTCAAATAATCATTTAAAGAATTTAAGGTATAGAGAATCTACCAGGAAGTGAGCTGTGCCCCATACTACAGGGGAGTGCAAAAAAAAAAAAAGCACAACTAGATTTGCTAATCTGCCCTGGGGAAAAATTCTTTCCCAACCCTGATATGGTGATCAGTTAAACCCTGAGTATGGGGGGCAAGACTCACCAGCCAGCCACCCGAGAAAGAATTCTCTGTAATAACTCAGAACACACGCCACCTAATACAGGAGTGCTCAAAGTTTTCATACATGGGGGCCATAGAGCCTGTTTGGTGTGGGTCTGCAGGCTGCAAAATTTCAAAACAAGTTCTTTTTGCACTATACACGATACACAGTTATACCTAATTTTGACTGTGTGACCCCTGCCCTCCCTAAAACCCCTACACTGCCACCGCTTCCCCCAAGTCCCCAACTCCCTCCCTATAATCCATATGCTGCTGCTGCTTTCCCCAAGTCCCTGACCCCTTCCCTAACCTCCCCACCCTGATACTGGCTCCCCTGGGCCCCCTTCCTAACCTCACCCAGGGCCCTTGTACCTGACTCCAGTGGCCATGCCACATTCTGGGGCTCCCTCCCTGAGCATGCTCAGAGCATGCTCAGGATGGGAGATTTCAAAACTCCCAGCCTGGGCTGGGGCTGATTTCTGAAGTTCCACTGGAGTTTTTCTATTCCCAGTGCACTCTGGCTCTTGTATTTGCATAGTTTTTTTTAAGAAACTCCTCACAGGCCACAGAAAAGCCATTTGCAGGATGCAAGTGGCCTGTACCCTTACTTTGGGCACCTCTGATCTAACATCCCATCTCAGGCCATTGTCATATCGACTACAAATAGTCAGTGAATTGCCAATCTAGGGTGTTCCATCATACCATCTCTTCCATACATTTAAAAAGCTCAGTTTTGAAGCTAGTTGTGTTTTTTTGCCCCCACTGCTCCAATAGAAGGCTATTCCAGAACTTCATTCCTCTGATGGTTAGAAACTTGCATCTAATTTAAAGTCTAAACTTCCTGATGGCCAGTTCACATCCATTTGTTCTTGTGTTCACATGGGTGCTGAACTTAAATAATACCTCTCCCTCCCTGGTATTTATTCATCTGATGTATTTATAGAGAACAATCATATCTCTCCACAACTTTCTTTTGGTTAGGCTAAACAGGCCAAGCTCTTTGAGTCTTATCGCATAAAGCAGACTTTCCAGTCCACAGATCATCCTTGTAGCCCTTCTCTGCACCTGTTCCACTGTGAATCCATCTTAAATATGGAGGACCAGAATGGCACACAACATTCCAGATCAGGTCTCATCAGTACCTTATATAATGGTGCTAACATCTCCCTATCTCTACAGGAAATACCTTGTCTGATGTATCCTAGGACCACATTAGCTTTTTTCACAGCTTTTTTAGCTCTTTTTTTACATCACATTGGCAGCTCATAGTCATCCTGTGATCAGTGGGTATACCCAACTCCTTCTGCTCCATCACATCCACTGATGCATCTGCAGCTCATAGCAAAGATTCTTATTAGTTCCAAAATGCATGACCTTGTACTTTCCACTATTAAATTCCATCCTATTCCTATTACCCCAGTTTACAAGATCATCCAGATCTTCCTATAAATATCCTGATTCTTCACGTATTGGCAACACTTCCCAACTTGGAGTTATCCACAAACTTTAATAGCACATTCCCACTTTTTGTCCCAAGGTCAATCTAAAAAGGTTAAATAAGATTGGTCTGAAGATTGATTTTTCTCTTTAGAGTACATCCATTACATGTTTTACTCTCCAGGAAGAAGCCAAAGGATGGTCCCCTAGGCTCAGCACCCTCCCATTCTCCTCCTCTCCAATTCCTAGGCCTGTCCCATTGCTAAGTGAGTTTTCATACTAGCAAAAGCACCAGTCCTGGCCAGGTATGTCTTGACCTGGGTCTGCACTGATGGAGATGATATCCTTGTATGAGACTGTGGCACACATCTGTTCCCAGACTGTGCAGTGTCTCGTCAGGATACCTGTAGCATTTGCAGTAGATCATCAACCATCAAACTCCAGTTTGCTGCAAAGCCCTTTAGGAGCACACAGGTGTGGGGAGGTGCTGGGGCTTCCCTAGGCAAAGTCACTTATTCCAGCTGATTTAACAAGTCAAATGTCTTTTTTATTGATGAAAAGGAGCTTTGTGAGCTGCAGCATGGTGCACACATACAAAACTGACCTCCTGTCATGGGCAAAGGCCAGCTGTTCTTGTGCTTTGTTATTCCAACTGAGAGCTACTGAAATCTCTTCCCCAAAATCTTCAGGCAAACTAGGGAGAGAATGAGATTTAGCAGCTCAATTCTGGTTGTTGGCTTTGGTCAAATAATTCCTGTCTGAAGGAGACTGCATATCCAGGGGCCACCCCCAATAACTTAGAGTTCAGTCCATTACCCCAGTTAGGGTAGCTAGCAACTGGGCTTGTATTTTGGATACAGCGATGGGAGCAGTAGTCACCTTGTGCCCAGCATGGGTGTCCTGGGGAGGGAAAAGGCGCCAGAAACCTCTCCTGACCCTGGGGAGTCCAGCACTCTAAGTTTAGGGGCTGAGGCTCAGTGCCAAAGGACAGCAAGGGACAAGGAAGTGATGGGTCCAGGCAGGAGCCTGCTTTCCTGCCCCCTTGGTCCCATACTTCCCAGAGCTCCCTTGGTGCACTGCACAGCACTGCATGGGCAATGTACACCCCCCCCCCCAGCTCCATAGCTCACTGTGTGTAGCAGCACACTGGGGCATGCAGGAGAGTGGCCTGCTCTTCTGTTTTGCCTGCTTATGATACATGACCCTGAATTTTCCCTCTGAGCAGATCTGTTACACATTTCCCTCTCCAGGTGGAAGCCAAGGAGAGGACCTCTTGGCTCAGCACTCTCCCATTCTCCTCCTCTCTAATGCCTTAAACTACCACCAGTCTGACTCATGCCTGAGTACAGGACAGGCAGCTAGTGAATGGCTCAATGAATGAGAGAGTGGAGCCTTAGGGAAGCAGACTTCTCACGCTAACACACACTACTAATTTACCACGTCCAATGGTACAGATCCTGAAATCCAACCCTTCCTCATCTTCCCCCACCCCTTTGAGTGCCAGCTTAACTTGTCCTCCTTTCCAAAGGCCCAAAGCTGCCTGCTTCCTTCTACAGTACCTGGCCTGCCTCCTTGCCACACTTCACTACTTGCCTTTGCCGCTCTGCCGCTGCCTGGTGTCCTGCTGTGTCGTGTCCTGGATTTACCCTGCTGGTTTTTGGCTCTAAGAGCAATGGGGAGGAGCAGATATGACTGGTGGGGGTTTCTAGCAGTGAGAGGGAGGATCAATCAAGAGTAGGTCCACAGAAGAATTTGAATCTGCCCCCACCAGCGTCTACAAGCATCCCTTGAATTCAGACCCCTCTGGAGTTAAAATGAGTTTCTGCCCTGACAAGTGACTTAAATTGGCCTTCTGGAGGCTCCCTGATTATTGATTGGAAGTCAAAAGAGATAAATGCGCTCCATTTATAAGTGAAGTGGCTTTTCTAACCTGCAAACTCCAGCCTCATCTAACTTAAAAAACTAGGACCCATGTCATTAAAATCCATCTAATGGTGACAGTGCAAACCACTAATAGAAAACCTGGGATCCAACAAGTCAATCTCTGCCCTCCTTCACCTGGCCCAGTGCCTACGAGCTATACCCCGCCCTCAGGTAAGGCCCATGCAACATTAATGAGATGCCACAAGTGTTAGTGAGGGCTGGATTTGCCTTGACTTTGGAATGCAGCAATTACCTGGATGATGCGCATGGCAGAAGACCATCCATCTCATTTTTCCACAATATTGACTCTTTCAGTAGTACCCACAAGGAGTGAGTAAAACATCTACTTTTTCCCACTCATGTGGGGTGCCCTAGGGACAACAATCCTAAGGTGATGGGGCCCTGTAACTGCCCTAGGGTGTGAGAACTTGAGGCACCTCAGTGAGGATTTAGAGCTGGGAGGTTCCCAAACTCTCGGGGCACTTTTGAGCCTCAGTGTTTGTCTGTGGTCACAGATCAAGTCAATAGCTAGATTAGGGTCTCCGGACTCCCAGGTTAGTGCATTAGCCACTAACCAGTGCTGCCTTCTGAATGGCTTTTCCCTGCTATGGATGTGAAAACCACTGTCATCAAAGTCAGGAGCTGTGCTGAGACACACCTACAGGGAATGGGGGCTGGTCTGCCAAGTGAGGAGGGGCTGTTTGTTCACTGCCAAGCACAGAAACACAATATGTGCAGTTGGACGCTTGCCAGTTTCCTATGACCTTAAATCCCAGACCTCCCACTGCCATTCCACTCTGGTGGGATCTCAAACCCACTGGACACAGGTGTGATTCCAGAGGATGCTGGGCAACAGAAGACCAGGCCTAACCACCTCTACACTAAGGAAAAAGAAAGGCTTAATACAGTTCGCAATAGGCTGTTATGTTACCTCACACACTTCAGCTCCTCAGCTCCCCATTGGGTTTCCATTGAAGTCAGTGGCATGACTGCCATTGACTTCAGTGGGAACAGGATCAAACTCCCAGAAAAGGAGAAAATAAGGAAGCCTGAAATCATGGATGACAGATTTAACTACAGATTCCCACACACTTGGCCAATATACTTCTGCTGGTTATGGCTGGGCTGGGCACCTGAAGCTATATGGCCTGTTGCTTTCAGATTGCTCATTCTCTTCTTACAGTGTGTTGGCCCCACACAGAAATGCAGTGGATTGTCTAAAGGGACCATCACTCAGTGCCAAAAGACAGGGGAAGGGCCGATGAGAAATCAAGACTATGACACTGACTGCCCTGAAGCCCCCAAGGGCCAATGGGGAGACGCCAATGTTCCTGGTCAGCCTGATTGACAGGGTGGGCAGGCAAATGAAGGCAGGGCCAGATTATCATAGGGGCTAATGGGGCTGAAGCCCCAGGCCCCAGCCAAAAGGGGGAGCATGGTCTCCAGACCATAAAACCCTGGCAATAATTAGCCTCCCCACCCCACTTAGTGTTGTCAGGGCTTGGGGAGCACAGTGCTCCTGCCCTGCCAGCTGGTGGGGATGGAGGACTGGGGCCAGAGGCCAGCCTCTGTGCTCCTGCCCTGTCCATAGGGGGGCTACATTGGGGGCTGCACTGTGAGCCAGCTGGCCCTGCCCCTTGAGGGCAGACTGTTGGAGTGGGGCTTGTTCAGGAGTGCCCTCTGGCCTCAGAGCCCCCACACCCAGCAACAGCCCACCTGCAAGCCAGCATGCTTGGGGGGTCCCTGGGGTCTCTCGGCCGGTTAATCTGGCCTTTTGGGGGTCCCATCCTGTAGGTAAGCTGGAGCTCCCTGCAGAGAGCAGGGCTGAGGGGAGAGCGAAGTAGCCCCCTAAGATACAGCAGCTGGAAGGTCAGAGAAAAAGTCCAGGGAGCTGAGCTGAGTGGGACCATGGCAGCAGGAGAGGGGCGCGAGGAGCAGTCTGGAGAGCGGAGCGGAGCAGAGCTGTGCTGAGACAGAGTGGGGTGGGGCTGTCTGCAGCTGGGTGCGGTGAGCGGCTGGGCTGAGACAGGGCGACCTTGGGCAGGGGCCGGCACAGGGAGACCCCACCAGCCACGAGGCCACATGGACTGGACTTGGAGGGGGATCATGACACTGACAAGGGGGCTGAGAGTGGGGAGAAGGGTCCTGAAACCTAGAGCAGAGGTCTTCAATCTGTAGGGTGTCCCCTCCAGGAGGTCACGGAGGAACATTTGAAGGGTGCAGCCAGTCCTCGGCCTGCCCCCAGTGGGGGAAGGAGTACCACCCAGGCTGAGCTCTTCTCTGGGCCTGGCCTCACCTTGGCTGCGAGCCACAGCCTCACACCCCGCTTTGGGACATGGCTCCCAGACTCTCTCCTCTCCATTCCTCATAGAGCCCAGCCTTCAATCCCACCCTCCCCTCAGCAGCAGCAGAGCCCAGCCCCCTGGCTTTGGTGACATTCCCAGCTGTGCCTGATGCCTGGCCTCACTCTTTGCACCTGGCTCCTGGCCACCAGGGCCCCAAGAGACACCAGCGACAGCATTGGCTCTGCCCTGGGTGCAACCACAGACCCCTGAGCATGGCCCAGCTTCCAGCTGCAGCCCTAGCCTGACTGTGGCCCTGCTCGCAGCCCAAACTGGGGGAATGAGCAGACATTAGGGAGGATGAGGGGGTCAGAAATTTGAAGACCACTGACCTAGAGCCTGAGAGTGTGTGGCCACCACCAGAGCAAGTGCCTGACTCTCTGCATCCCCGCAGCACAGCCAGGGCCTGGGCAGGAGGCCTGCGACATGTGGAAGCAGACTTGGAATGTCCCTGACATCACAGAGACATTAACCGTTCTCCTCTTTTCTTTATTTTTAAAAATTGATTACTGTTTAATACAACGTACTGCTTTGAACCATATGCAATGACTGTGGGTCAGGGAAGCCTCCAGTGCAACGAGAGCACCCCAGAGTGGGGACGCTTTTGCTCTTGCCTGCCCTAAGTGACCACAACAAGATTGCGGGATAGCAAGAGTCACCACCCCAAAGACCATACAGTTTAAGCAGACCCACAAAGCACCTTGCCCCATAGCCAGTCAGGAGCAGAACCATGACTGGAAACCAGATGTCCCAGTGACCCATCTAGGGCTTTACCCAATTCAATTATATTGCCTCTCATATTTAGGATCCAACTGTTGTCTTGTTGCTGTTAGTCCATCAAACCAAGGCCCACTGAAGTGAATGGAAAGACTTCCAGCACACCTAAATGCCTAGCTATATGGAATTGACTTTCTTCCAACAAAAGAGCAGAAGAAATTTTGTTCAGGTGAACCTGAACAGATGCTGACTTGTGTTTGCTGGCTCTTAAGACAGAAAAACAGCATCTTATGAGATGAGGGCAGAAAGACCAATTTTCACTTCTAACTTGTCAATAAATACAAGTTCCACTCACTTCCCAGTTGACCTGATAATTGTATTTCTAAATTAAATGTAAATGTGTTGGCTGCTGGTAAAGGTCATTCCATGGAAAATGGCTATGTTTGCCTCTCACTCAGATGCATGAATACGAGCTCTATATAATTCACAGGCTACTTAGCTGACACAACCTTTTTACATCTCCCCTTCCCAGTCTTTCTACAAACCCATTTCATAAGTCAGTGTGCCCAAGGAAAACTCAGTCTTGCTGGATCTAACTGTATTGTTTTAGTACAAATTCAGAGAGGTGTGGAGCATCTGAAATCAAGATTCAAGTGCTCAGCCCCTTTCAGGATTCAGTCTTTTGGGAGTGTGGCATGAAGCTCATATGGGTGCATGTGATAATATATGGGCCTGAGCAAAGGAAGTTCTGTTTTTCCAGGTTTCTATTGCAGAGACTATACATAGAACTTCTGCTGAAATAGCGTGGGTCTCTGTTCCACAGCAGTGTCTGGACACCTAGACATGAAACCTGTCTGACGTGAAATACCAAGTGACTGCCTATAATTGGTTACATGATGGATGTAAGTATTCTAGGAAAGATGTGGCAGAATCTGTCTTCAGAGATGCTCCAGGGCAGTCCCAGAAGATGGGATGTTGCCTATATACAGGAGACTAGTCTCTTGTGCCTAGGATTCACTGTCCATGGGTTTCCATACTCAGTAGTTCACTAACCAGTTTCAGATCTGGCAACCTGAGCTTGGACAGATAATGCCCAATGTCAACGGGCCTTTCTTCAGTGAGAGGGCAAAGATTGCTCTTGGCTAGGGTTACCAGATGTCAGGCAAAAGGAGGACATGTCCTCCTTTTTACCTTCACGTTCTCCATCCAGCAGGCATTTTAAAAATACATGATTTTGTCTGGCTTTTTACTTACAGGGGTTAAAGTATGCTGGAATGCCCTGGAACACCCTGTTTTTAGGGGGAAGCATTCCAGGGCTCCCTAAAAACAGAATATTACATTAATACTACATTTTCTCCATGCGTCCTCCAACATCCTCCTTTCATACTTCCCTGTCCTCCTTTCCATGCTTTGGTATCTAGTAATCCTACTCTTGGCTGCTTCATGGGCCTGAGCCAAATCTCAGCAATGCTAATGGGAGTCCTCCAACAAGTGCTCTGGGCATTGGATCAGGCCTTTGGAGAGGAAAAACACGGTATGTGCTGCATTGTTCAGCAGTAAGATAATACCATGACAAGATGCAGGGTATGACTGGATGGCTGGGCCCCAAGCTTAGAGCTGAGGGAATAATTCACAGTGCACTCACGTAATTTAATCTATTTTTCCTGAAAAGATTGGGATTTCATCAGTGTTTGAAAGGACTCAGCATGCTGCTCCATGCCCCCGACAGGTGTGTTGAAGTCTGTTCAACTTAAGTACTAGCTACTCGGTAGTCAGCATTAATTGCAGCTGGTCACAGGGTCTGTCTTCTGTTTCCTGATTGGAAACAACCAGGAGCACGGACTTGAGGAGACCCCTGGGGCTTTGAGTGGGTCTGGGATTGAGGGCAGATTAACTGGACGTGGGATTCAGATAAAACGTTCGGTTAAACCTTTTCCTTTCTGGGCTGCCAAGCCTTTGCCAGACGTGTCCTTCTGATAAAAACAGAGCTGCTGTCAGATTGATTGTTTGGGTGCAGAGTTAAATTTTGTTTTGTCTCATTCCTACAATTAATTATATGTAGTGTGGGCCTGGCAAAGGGTCTGGTCAGATCCTCAACTGACTCTTTCATTGCCCCCAGTGCCAGGGCTCTGGTAGGGGGTTTGGGGAACTGGCACAGCTCAAGCAGCTCTTTATCCCATGCAGAAGGTACCATTTCTGGTACCAGCACTCCATCACTGGGGCTCCAGCTCCCCCCAGACTCCTGCAGGGAGAAGAGGGCATCCTGCTGCTGCAGGACAGTGTGGGAGAGCTGCCCTTGTTCTGGGGTTGCAGAATAGAAGGTTTGTTGACTGCATGTCTGCAGGAGGTCCCCAAAAATCCCAGCAGCCCAATTCCTCACTTGTATTGCTCATACTTAACATTAGCCTTGACCAAAGCCGCCAACATGCCAGTCCTTCTAAAGGAGTGGGCTCATGGCAGCTGTGCCCTCTCCTGCTTGGGCATGTACAGGGGGACTGAATCCCTGCCATCCATTCAGACTCTCACAGTTTATTTGCTCCCTCTTCTGCCCCAGAATGGCAGTTTTGGGGTGAACCTCTCTGCAAGATGCTGCTCACAGACCAGGGCTTGCTCTTATTCCTCCCCTTCCTAAAGCCTGGGTGGAAGAAGGACCCATCCCTCAGGCAGCTCTCAGGGAGGAAGCTGTCAGGGTTCAGTTCCACAGAGTCTATTGCCTCCCTCACTGGGTTTACCTTCCACCCCTTTTCCTGGGGTGTGTTGTTTGCTATCAGTCAGAAGGCTTCCAGAGCCATGTATCTCGCAGCTCTTTCCTCCTTGGCTGCCTTCTCACTGCCTCGAGGCACTTCTTCCCATTCACAACCCCTTCATGGTTCCATTTAAGCCTCTTCCCTTCCAGGATGCAAAAGCCTAGCTGGAGTATCTCATGGCTGTGGAGCATGCCCAGAGGTGCTCATTAGCCTGCCAGGGTGAAGGCATGTTCCTTCACAGCTCCTCCCACCAACTCACACACCGGCCTCCCTGCTCTGTGTAACAGAGAGGTCGACAAACAGCAATCCAGTGGCCTCGCTCTGAGGCCAGACCCACCAGTTCTCCCAGCTCTGCTTTCGGTGGTCAGTGCACCTTCTTCTTTGAGGGGCCTGTAAGGCAAGCCAGGCTCTCCCTCTGCTCTGGGCTGCAGCTCAAGGACCCTATAGTGATAAGCCCTGTTCCTCTGTTCACATCCCTCCTGTTTCTCCCCTGGGCTAACTACTACCTCAACCTGGTGGCCTTTCCCACAGCCGCTTCCCAGACCCACTGGCTGCCTGCAGTCTACACAGGCTCCTTGATTTCTCAATCCTTCCAGCCCACTTGGCTCTGGAGCCTCACCCTTCTTCTAAGGCAGGGGCTCATAGGCCCCTGTGTCCTTCAATCCCAACCGAAATGATGAACTTAAACCACTTCAACTCTCCTCAAGCCCACACTCTCATCCTTCTTAAGCTGCTTCTGTGCTCCAGTCCTCAGTTAAACACCAACTCCCCAGGCTGCCTTCCCTGGAATCTTGCTCTTGGGTCGAGGCCCGTCACTATAGCTAACTCCCTCCTTATGGCTTTCTCCATCTCTCCTTCCAACTGAATCCTATCAGCCCTTCCCTGAGAGTTGAAGCCGGCCACCTCCGTCTTTCCTTTTCCTTTTCTTGTGTTTTATGCTGAAGCAGACTCATCTACTGAACCTTTGGGTAACTGGAATAACCACCTATGAGAATCACAGGGGTTTGCTGGAACACTGCGAGTAAGAAGTCCAAAATGTCCAGTCAGGACTTGGCTTCTGAGTACCTCCCACTGCCTGAACAGCTACTGCAAAATCAACTTAATGTACAGGGGTATGTCCACACGCCTCTTTTATTTTGAAATAACACTGGTTATTTCGAAATAAAAGAGATTAGGTCCACACAACGCATTCTTATTTTGAAATGACGGGCTTTGTTATTTCGAAATAAGAGCCATCATTTCGAAACAGCTTAAACCCCATTCATTTCGAAACGGTTGTTATTTTGAAATGGTTATTTCAAAATAAGGCCATTTGGACATGTTGTTTCAAAACAACACCATTGTTTCGAAACAACTGTTTCAAAACAACTTGTCCAAACGGCCTTATTTCAAAATAACGATTTCGAAATAACTGCTGTTTTGATAGCAGGCTTTCCCTTAATTCGAATTAACTTATTTCTAAATAAGGACTTTATTTCAAAATAACGACGTGTGTGTGGACATAGCCCAAGTCAGCAACTTAGAACTATGATAAAGGTATGGTTCAATCTGTTGTAGGAGGTGCTGGCTGCACTGAGGAAATGAGTTCAAATTTTCTCCATTACCCCAAGAGACAGAAATGTACTTTTCTTCTTCTTTCTTTTCTTTTAAAGTGAGCTGGGATTCTCAGACAGTCTCCTGACTCTAGGAGGCAGGGCATTAAGAAGAACACCAAATCTAGTGAGACTGGTAATAAAATCATCAGAGTTGGCATTGCAAACAGCTTCTGTGCTCTTCTGGGTTTGGGAATGAGATTCTCATGTGCCCACCATGGTGTTTTGATATCCCGATGCAATCTGTGTCTGTCACACCTAAGCTGACAAACATGGATTCCCTTAATGTGGCTCTAAAGCAGCTTGTTCAGTCCCATTTCCAACTAAACCATGCTCAAAGCCCTCACTCATCTCTTGAAAGCACAGCATTGACTAGAAAAGCTGGGAACAATACACAAAGGGCCCAGTGCATCCCTGGCATTACTCCATGGATGGCAGAAGGCTGACACCAGGTCTGAACTTGGCCCATGTTTTCTTCTGAAAGCTTATTTAGTCTGTGTCACGTCTATTTACACAGAGGCGTTCTCTGCTTCTTTGGTTTTGTTTTGTGTTTGACTTATCACAGGCTCAAAACTTGTACAATATTGAATTATAAATTGAGACACTGTATCTGTGAAAGATTGCTCTTTGAGTATAGACAGCATTCTCGACTATGACAGACACAACAAATGCACACTAGAAAGCTGAACTAAATATGCTCTGCAACCCAAGATGTGGAAATCAAACAAGGAGAAAAATAACCATAGTTTTTTCTTTAATAAATGAATCAAGAAGCTGCATGATGCTTTTGTTTAGCTTTATTTCTTGGCAAAATCCTCATGCAGCAGATATTGAAATGACCTACTTTTCCCTTCATTGTTCATGACAACACATAAATTAAGAATTATGTCCTTTCAAATTAAACTTCCCGTTTTGCAAAATCAGAGAGAATAAAAACGGGGCATGTGCTGGGGGATAAAGGGGGAAGAAGAGGACATGATTTTTCCAAAGCAGGCTTGGAATGCTTCTGACAAGGTTAGGTCCTCTTGCTTTACATATTTCCCATCAGGAACAGGAGGGTAAAAGTCAGAGATTATGCCAGACTAGTGCATCCACACCAGCAAAATGGCTTTGTCCTCTCCGATTATCTGATTCAAGAGACTTTAATTTCTGGTGAATTTACTGGAGGGCTTTGAGGCAACTGATGCCATTTAGCTAATTATTTAAACAATGCTTTGAGTTTAAACATTGACTCAAAAGCTTTCTTTCTTTGTCAGGCTCCTATTATACCATAAACAAATGTAATTTTGGAAATGGATGCCCCAGGAGACCCTTCCTCTCAACAGAGAATTGCTGTTCCTCAAAAATCCAGTGCTTGGCAAACATTTCATGTGCAGTAATTCCCTTGGGTGAAATAAGAGCTAAAAATTGTGTGTTTTAATTGAGTTTTTTAAAGGAAAGGCTAAATACACCCTGAAATTTTGGGGTAAAGCTTAACTAAATATTCATTTTAAGCTACAGGATGACCCATGCCATCTCTTGCTAGCACAGAGCAACACTAGACCAATATCCAAGGAAAGCATAATTATTTGTTAAAATTACTGTCATGTGCTTGACCACAGTTTGCCTTGGAGGAGTTAAATGACTGGGTCACAGTAAGGTCATTTAATAATGTTCCATAACTTCCTGAGGCTGCCAAGGGCATAAACAAAGGCAGAGCATGGCTCAGGAAAGGCACACACAGCAGTATGGTGCCAGGTGTATGGTGACCCTGCTGGTGTCATTTTGAGGAAAGAAATGCAAGGTGGGCTGAGAGTTGAAGTTAGAAACTGTTGGAAGGACCGGACTAGTCATTTGTCCTTTTAAAGCTCAGTACTAAAAAGTGCAATGATCTTTAAAAAATCAATTAAACCAAAATATATTTGTGTAAGCAATGACTCCACTAAAAGCCTCTAACATTTAGCATTGCTATCATGATTTAGGTCCCCTTACTGTCAAAGCACATTACCACAGCAAGGGGCTCTCCCTGATTTATATCTGGGAAACTGAGGTTCAGTGCATTTGTGTGTGGTGATGGTGGGGAGATTCTCAAAAGAACTCAGAAGTCACAATGGAATAGATTTTTTTCCAAATTGCTCAACAGATTGGGTGCATGTTGGGTGCTAAGCATCTTTGAAAATCAGGGCCCATTAGTGCATGCCAACTGCTGAAAGATCTGGCCCTGCAATGCTTTCCCAGGTTACAAAGTCAGTCTGAGTCTGAGTTTGGTCTCCAGGTCACTACACTGCTAAGCCACTGCACATCTGTCCATCTCTACTCTAAAGTTTGGTTATTTAAAACAACAGACCAGATTCTCAGCTAGTAAAGACTGGTAGAGAAATACTGAAATCAATGTATCTATGCCCATGTACACCTGTTGGGAATCTGGTCCATGCCTGCAGGTATCACCTTTCTGGACACTGAGCAGCTCAGACATGCAGCCAGCTGTGGACTTGAGCACTGCAGTTTGACAAGTGGCCAAGAAGAACTTAGATGTCTTTCTTCTCATAACTCCACTGGACTCCACTTTCTCTGCTAGCTGCTCATCACTGATTATCCTTTCAAATTCCTCAGTTCCAAAAACCAGCAAAAGGATTCAAGATTGTGAGGGAAATTGGGCATTGTCTTTGTAGATGAGAGATGATGGTGATTCCTCCCAAGAGAAATACTCCATCAGTGCAAAACACTGTTGCTTTATATTAAAATTCTTTGTGTAAAATCCAGGAATAGCTGTAATTCCACACCCGCTAAATAGCCTCACTATGAACTAGTGCTTCTCAACCTTTTCCATGACACTACTCCATGTTACACCACAGTTTTAGGACCCTCTTTCCATCTAGACATAAAGAAAAGGGGGCTGACTCCCTTAAAAGTTGTTTGTGAAACCCCATCAGGCCTACAATTCTGATCTGACATGCCTATGATTCCTTTAGGATCTTCCCCATCATCAGCTAACTTGCTTGCTTGCATGGTGTGGCCCATATCCTGCAAGCAGTTAAGCTCATGCATAACTCTACTTGCATGTAGAGTTAACAGATGATGTTCGAGGCATGTCTGCACTACAATCAGAAGTGTGAGTGAATCATGGAAGATGCACCTCAGCTAGTTATTACCTAGCTAACTCCAATGACAGCAGCAGTGAAGCCATGACTGCATGGGCTAGCCACTTGAGTCCGTATCCAGAGTCTCTGTGCAACCTGTGCTGTCACAGCTTCACTTCTGTTGTTGCTGGTGCTATCTAGATCAACACACACTATGATCCCACCTCTGACTTTAGTGTAGACATATACTGGTATTTACAGGATTGGGGTCCATGATCTCTTTCTTGCATGCTTTGCTCTCCTTAGCACCTCCCATATTGCGATAGTTTCCAGTATGAAGACTAGCAAATTGGACTCAAGGATGAACTGTGTTATCTTTGCCTTACAGATTTCCAGTTGGCCTCTTCACCCTCTCAGACTCCTGTCTCAGGTGTTTTTCTATTACAGAGCTGATAATTCTTCCCAGATACCTAAGTCCATGCCTTAACCTCATTGACCTCAAATATGATATGTGCTTAACATTAGGAAGTATGTTTCTGTAACCCCCTTGACCTCAAATATGATATGTGTTTAACATTAGGAGGTACAATGCTGAACCAAAGCCTAAAACTCCTTTCTGAGACCCATAATCATCCTTGTGCCTGGTGTCATGACAACACTATACTCGTCATGCTCAGTCACCAGCATTTTCTTGCATTGGATTTGATCCATGCCTCTACTGTCTGGCCTGGCTCCCATTTCCTGCTGGTTTTGATGAGTGGTGAGGGTGTTTGCGCCTCTTTCTTCTTTCTGTAACAGCAAAAAGATTTTTTTTCCAGGTTCAATGAGTAATTTATAATGAGCTGTAATTTCTAAAATTAAACTCTACAGATTAAAAAGAAAACCAGAGAGAGGCCTGAATTATTACCACCATATTCCATCACTGCCTGAAACTTCCTTTGCAGTGAGAAAGATGTTTATCAGTCTTTAAATCATTTAAACTCTTAGACCTGCAGTTCTCAAACCTTTTTGGCTCAAGGGCCACAGAGATCATTTTTAAAACCTTAAAGGGCCACCAGTTTCTGCTAGCAGGCCCCCATCCCCACTGCAGCCAGATGGAAAGAGCACAGCAAGGAGGCTGTATCCTCACTGATCTCCTGTCTCCTTGGCTGCAGCAGGGAAATTGCTTGTGCCCCGCATCCCTGCGTGCTCCACTGAGGTCCCTAGGTAATGACTCTCTTTCCCAACCAATGGGCCAAGAGATCAGTGTTCTCCTCTCTGGCTGCAGTAGGGACCCCTGTGACTCTGAACCTAGGCAGAGTATTTTACTGTGCTCTGTGCTACAGCCAGAGGGAAGGCAGTACTGATGTCCCATCTCCTTAGCTGCAGAAAGGAGCCTCCACCCATCTTTTAGCCTTGCAGAAACACACTTGGACTGAGTCCTTAAGCAGCAGCTCCATTCTGCAGCCAATAGGAGGGGTGCCGTGGGACGCTTTGAGAGCTCCCATGGTCCACTTTTGGCCCCAAGTCATAGGTTTGGAACCATTGGCTTGGACCAACAAATAAACACTATCCAAGTCTGATTTAGGGCCAGTGAAATCAGGAGGAGTTTGACCAATATCACTGACTTCAATGGAATCTGGTTGGGCATTAAGACATTTGGACCAAATGAAACTAAAAGTATTCTTGCAAAGTTTTCCCCCACCCGCCAGTGAGCTATGGATCATATTTTTCACTGCATCTGCCCTTCATGCTAATGTTACCTTGGGAAAACATTTTATTTAGGTCAATCATTTAAAACATTTCTTCTCCCTGTCTTTGCTTAAGCCGAGCTGTCATCTAATTGGGGACCCCTATGGCTTCTGAATGCACTTATGGTTTTACTGAAACACCTGTAGCCTTGTAACTTATTTTTTTCTGCTTCTTCACAGGGAATTGATTTTCCTGCCAATGTGATCTTTCCCCACAGAAGTTCCTATCACCACTAAGTTCAGTCTCCTCCTTGTTCTAATTATCTCTGTCTCCACACTCAGAGAAGAAGGAAAATTTGCTGGTCTATTTTAAAGTGTAACTGAGATGATAACCCTGAGCAGCCGGGAAATCCACAGGAAGTCTTAGCTCACAAAGGATCATCTTTCCTTTCACAATATACAAGGAGAAACTTCTCTTTGTTTGAAACATGGAAGGACACCTTTGCCTCCTCTGGATGGTCCATGTGCTTCCTCTCATTTTCATAAAACCCAGGACAGGATTGTCACTGGCAATGAGCAGTCGTATTTGCAGCGGTGGGAATAGAAGACAAACAACTCCTCTGAAAATCCAGTGCCTGAGGCCCTCTGTTATCCTCTCATTAGGATCCAAGCACCAGGCACAGCTTGATTAGATACTTCTTCAAAGGCATCCCTGTATGCTTGACTTCAGTGAGTTCTGTGGTGACCTAAACACATACTTAAGGTTAAGTGCATGCTTAAGGTGCTCTGCAAGTTTGGGAACTGAGGAAATAATTTAGCACTCGCCTGGCACTTGCAAACCAGACTGGGTGGGATTTTCAGCTCATCAACCCCCCACCAACAAAACTATGCAGGGTATTTGGCACACCCACCCCCAAGAGAAATAAGGCTGATCTAATAGCCCCATCAAAGGCTGTGACTCACAGGCCATAAATTTACCATTAGTGGTTTACAAATACAAGGATTCATTGATTCACCCCTGTGGGAAAGTGCAGTGAGGGAAGAGTGAATTTGCACCTCCTGGACTGATTCTGAGGAGGGCTTAGCACGTAGGAGTACCACTGTTGCCTTGTGCTGTAGGAACCCTGCCAGCATTTGTGAGTGGGCTGATGCGCAGTGGGGACTGGATTTTGGGCCCTGTAAGCCTGGGATCTGCAGGCAAAAGTGAGTGTCATCCCCAGTGTGCAGCACATGCATTCTGCACGGCCTGCTCCTGAACAAAGCTCTGCAGCAGTGTTCAGTATTGGGCCCACATGAGTGCTGAGCTGCCTGGATTGGGATGCTCCCCTCCCACCGTCTTCATGAGAGGCAGGGGTTGAGCCAGAAAGAGTGCTGTCACTCAGCCACCAAGGTGGGCAGCAAGCTGCGTGGAGCTCACTCTGCTTTCAGCTGAAGGCAAAGAGCTGGCTTGGGTTCATCCTGTTACACTAATACCCATTCAACTGGACAATCATTTAGTCTAAGAAACAGTGGGAGATGCATCTTATCAAGTGCACAGCACCTGGGCCTGGCCACTACACTGCAGGGAGGCTGCCAGCTTGATCAGATCCTGAACTGGACTCTTGCTGCCTTAGCCAGGGGCCGTGGCAGGATGAATGTTGGCTCCGCTCTTTCTTACATGTGATCTTGCTCTGGGATGCTGACAAATTAAATATCGATCCTGTTCTACATGTTGGGAGCCCAAAATAGAGCCTGAAAAGCCAGCAAATGATTCATGCACCTGGGTGCTGCCTAGGGCAAAGGGTTCTCTCCTACACATTAGAGTAGAGGTATATCAGTGCTGACAATCCCTACTGACAGGCCTGGGGGCGGGTGGGGTGGAAGGAGAGCTGGATGGGCAGAGGTTGAGGGAGGGCAAGAATATTTGATTCAGACGCTCATACAGAGACTTCCCAGGGGTATGATCCTGCAATTTTGACTCAAGCTAGACAACCAGTGGGAGGCTGTGGATAGGGCTGCAATCTCTACCGTACTAATGGGGAATCTGGGATGATCCTGAGCTAAGAGAACAGCCCCACCATTCACTCCCCCTCCTTGGACACTGTGCTTTCTTACAGATTTTCCAGGACGACTACCTCAAAAAAAGGATGAACCTGGAAAACCTGGAGCAGTGGCAGCCATAGATGGACTGGCTGACTGGGATTTCAGAGCTTGGTCAAATAAGTTTGAACTCAGCAGACATAGCATGGCAGGTACATGATCCGGAGTGCTTTGCGTGGGTAAGGAGTCAAGGACAGAGTTCAAACCAAGTAAGGGCCTGAGGGCATGGCCCTGTAAATAAGGAAGCAGGGGCAGAGATCCAGACAGACTCCAAACTGCTGAGTAATGTATGAAATTAAAACTTGCAATAACCAGTCACAGCCCCTGTCCCATTCTCTCTCTCTCTATCCTGGGAATGAAGAGGTAACTGGAGAGAGAACAATTAGTGCACCAGGCTCAAATGAGGCCCAGCTGGCGAAGGAACTAGCTGGTGAACATAACAGAAGAAAGCAGGCACAAGGAGGAGAAGACTCCTGTAGTGTTTGGCTGATGCCTAGAGAGGTATGTATATTTTTCTGGGGAGGGAGCCTGGAAAAGGGCCTGAAGGAAGGCTGAGCTGGGGAGAAGCTCACTCTAGCAGCAGATGTAGCTGCTTGTCACAGGGTCTCCAGTGAGGGGCCAAGAGAAGAAGGGCCTGGGTTCCCTTAGGAGCCCTCTGGAAGGAAATGCAGCAACACTGAGACAAGGTGGGGAAGGACTACTGGGTTTGAAGTAAGGGGGACAGCCAAGCGCAGAGCATAAGTCTGCAGAACTTGTGAAGGGGAGTGTAAGCTGTGGAGGAGTGAGCCTGGCTAGAGAGTGAAGGTTATGTCTATTTGAGTTTAGTTTATTGGACTCTGTTACCCCCAACAGGAGATATTAAAAGTTAATTGGCTGGTGATTCAAGTCATGAGCAGAGAGGCCACAGTACCACTGGAGCAGCCATCAGTGAGATGCTAGAGGAGCAAAGCCTGTTGCACCACACCTGGTCATGAGGTGATCCAGCTAGTGAGTCTACTCTTCCCTGTTACCCAAAGGGCCTGCTTCAGCCCTCTTGAACTGAGCAGGATTCTCTCTCCCAGTTATATGCCTAAAGCAGTGGTTTTCAAACCACAGGTTGTGACCTGGTTCCTGGTCACAGACCCACTGGTACCAGATTGCAGTGCCTCCTGCTGCTGCTACCAAAAGGCTGGAATGCATTGCTCTAAGATGTAATTGTTGGGTCATGGGCATAAATGCATTTTGTTTTGGGTTATTTTGGTTTTTTTCAACTGGGTCTCAAGGAAAAAAGCTTGAAAACCACTGGCCTAAAGCACACAACCCTCTTGGAAGACATTGCTGCTGTTGAAAAGCGCTGAGAGAGCTGTGCTGGTGTCTGGTGGTGATTCCCTAAATGGTGTGTGCAGAGCAGGCCTGAGGGAGGAGGCCCTAGGGAAAATGCCTGGAGTGACTTTTATGTGTTGTCAGGTTGATCTCTTGATTATGAAGCTGAGCCCAACAAGGATAAGTTTGAGGGACAGGAGTGGGGGGGGGGGGGGAGGCAGAGGCGGCTTTTGGGGTAAGCAAAGCAGGCGGTGGCCTGGGGGCCCCATAGCCTCCACTTGCTTCACTTATCTGTGCGCTCGTGGGGAGGCGGAAGGCAGCAGACCACCAAGTCCAAAAGCTTTGCTGCCCCCCTGCCAGACCGGCCTCTCTCCGGGGGGGCGCAGCAGTGCTCCCTGCCTACTCCCAGCCGGCCGTGCCTCGCCAGGGGGAGGGAGGAGAGCAGCTGGCATGGCACTGCGGCTTGCCGGGAGTGGGACCCCCTCGAGCGGCATGCTCTGAAGAGTTTTGGCCGCTTGAAGGCCTGGGGTGGCTGGGGGCAAAGCGGCCCGAACTTTTCGGAGCAGGCCACTCCAGGGGGGCCCACTCCTGGCAAGCCGCAGCGCCATGCCAGCCACTCTCCTCCCTCCCCCTGGGGAGGCGCAGCTGGCTGGGAATAGGTGGGGAGCGCTGCTCCGGCCCTGCTGGAGAGAGCCTGGTCTGCCCGGTACACCGGCCAGCGAGCAGCAAAGCTTTTGGGGGGTGGTTAGGGCAGCAACGGGGGCCCAGAGCACTGATGAGGGCAGCATTGGGGGGCCATAGGGGGCCCCAATTGCCAAAGGCCACCTCTGGTGGGGGGAGGGGTGTGGATGGTGAATGGTGCCTGTTTTGACTCCTGGAAACAGTTTTCAGAAACTGCTGTGTTTTGTTAAAACTAGAGTTTCTCCCTCTGTCACATCAGCTACAGGGCTGCCTTAATGCAAGTCAGGCACACTGTCAAGTTTGGAGCACAGACCTCACCCCTTAACTCTGCATCCAAAGCCCCAACCCCATCTGAAATTTGTCATCAGGCCAATACTGCTCGTGCTTCTCCAGAGCGCTAATGGTCGTGGCTGCTTCCTAGACCAGTGAGGGCAGATAGCAGGGCCCTCCCTGCTAACAGCAAAGCCTGACCCAGAGGATGTGCTGTTGTGTGCTGTGTATTTCCCAGGCTGTCGCTCCTGCCCTCCTTGTCATCTGCAGGAAGGTGTGGGTTGATCAGTGGGTGACACTGGCAGATGAGGTGCCAATTCATGCCAAAGTCCTTATGTTTCCACTGACAAATGTGTGGCTAGCACAAGTCTGGCTCACCTGTGTGCTGGTACCCTTAAATTGGTATTAGGGTGATAAGACTGTGGTTACTGTTGACCCTTTATGCAATGCCTGTGAATTTCTGCATGCATTAATCTCACTTATAACCTCTATCGCACAGCTATGCCTTTGTAAAGGTGTAAATGAGTCATTCTTAACTAGGGGTACACTTACCCCTGCAGTACATAGAGGTCTTCCAGGGGTACATCACCTCAGCTAGACCAGTGTTTCTCAGCCTCTCGGTTGTGACCCCAGGGGCTTGTAGAATGGGTTTGAGGGGATTGATAAATTCAGGTCTGGCTTTGGGAGTGGCAAGCTGGGCAGCTGCTCAGGGCATCATGCCATGGGACCCCATGAAACTAAGTTACATGTTTCATCCTTGGGGAGATGGGCTCTGGCTTCAGATCAGGCTCACTGAAACTTAAGTACAATATTGATATTTTGGTTGGTTGGTTGGTAAAAATGAGAGCGAGCACCTTTTCAGTAACCTTGCACTATGACACTTTTTTTTCTATTTTTATGTCTGTGTTTTTTGTAAGCAAGTAAATTTCAGGTGTTGACACTTGGGATGCTGAAGACAAATCAGACTCCTGAAAGGGGTACAGTAGTCTGGAAAGGTTGAGAACCACTGGTGTAAACAGGGCCGGTGCTGGGGATTGTGGTGCCCTCCCCACCCACACACAGCAAAGTGACGCCAGTGCAGACAAGTGACATCCATCAAGGGAGCGCCCTGATGCTGTCCTCTTTTGGTGCCCCTCAAATGCTAGTGCCCCCCTGCAACGCAGGGGCTGCTTACCGCCTAGCACCGGCCCTGGGTGTAAATCACCAGACAGGAGAGAAACACGTTACTAGTGTAACAAACAAGGAGTCCTGTGGCACATTTAATGATTAATGAATTTATATGTCACATGAGCTTTAATGGGAGGAAATCCCATGTCATCAAATGCTTGAAGATGGAGAACTTAATTTACTAGTGTGAAATGCTGATTGCCCATGGAAGGTGTTATGTCATCTTCATCAAAGGAGGCCCACCAACACCTGAAAGACCAGCAGGGAACACTTTTTTAGAAAGACCAAATAGTGTTGTCCCTTCCCCTCCAGTTCTGCCCCCCACCCAAAGGAACTGAGTCATGCAAATGAATTCCTCCCATCAGCTGAGTGTGATGCCCAGAGCAGAAGCAGGGAAGGGAATAAAAAATCCTTATGATGTTTGGACTTTGGGGAGCATAGCTAAACTAGGCATAAGCAAATGATCTCTAGTGCTTAGTGTGGGTTAGCTCTAGAGGACACAGAGCATGCTTATTCTGGAAGCTTCTATTTACTTTTTGAAATGTAAGAATTGAACTGTTTTTGTGTGTGGGTATGTTTACCTGCTTCAACCCTGTAAATAACTCTTGTTTCTTTTTCACCTATAATAATCTTTAGAGAGTTTATTATAGGACTGACTGCAAGTGGGGTTTTTGGCGTGAGATCTGAAGTGTAATTGACCTGGAGTGAGTAACTAGTCCTCTAGGACTGAGAGTGATGTTTGGTGTAAAGGACCATCTATCACAAAGGCAGGCTTCTTAGGTGACAAGATAGCTTGAAGTACCCAACAAAAATCCGACTCCTTGGTTGGGCTGTTAGGCCATGTCTACAAATAAGAGCTTAGTTTGGAATTTCTTAGTCTGAACTAAGTAGTTCAAAGTTGGTTTGAAATAGCTGTGGGTTTTTTAGTGTAAACTAATGTTTTAGTTCACACTAAAAAAGCATGGCTAGTTTGAACTAAAAGTTTGAACTAAAAAATATGCTTAGTTAGAACTAGCTGCTAGTTCGAACTAGCTGCTAGTTCAAACTAGCACAACTAAATCATGCTAGTTTGAACTGAATTTCAAAATAAGTTCGAACTAAGCTTTGCTCAGTTTTCTAGTTCAAACTAGGCAAAGCCTTGTGTAGACAGGGCTCAAATTAGTTTGAATTAAGACTCCTTAATTTGAACTAATTGGCTAGTGTAGACATAGCCTTATAGTGCTAGGGGAGTTGACACTGGATAGGTGAAATTAGAGTGGTGAACTCCTAACTAATGAAGGGTTTGTGCCCTGGTTTTTGACAGCCTGCCCTGCAGCTGGTACTCATGCTTGTGAGCCACTGTAGGACAGTTTGACATAGCGGGAGGAAGGAGATGTGATCAAACAAGCCATGCAGCCGAGTAAGACAGATTTCTAAGTAGAGGGAGTTGGGTGTGGTGGTCTCCCTCCCTCCTGGCTTCACATGAAATGTGATCTGGCATCAAAGCCTTCTATGGTTCCAGTGGTGGGGATTCTTCAATACATAGTGAGCACAAATGCAAGTATTCAATTTTGTTGGCAGATGCAGTGCTAACCAATTCCTAAGATCACTGCCTTAGTGTTTACTTAACCTTCTCTGGAGGTGGTGATTTGCTTGTGTTCATATTCAATACCAGGGTAATACTGGGTGAGCCCTGGTATCTTGCATTCAGTTCAGCAATAGTATTGTCCCATTCTGTCTGGAATACAACAGCAATATCACAAATGCCTTTAGTCTAGGGTGTTCCTGCCCCCTCTGCCCAGCCCCCAATAAGGAATTATTATGGTACCTTTGAAAAACCACTAAATTTTCAGAGTTTGTCTGGCCCTGCCTGCAGGCTAGGGGCTCTGCAGGGAAGTGTGGGATCTGTATCATCACTTTTCTGCACTCAAACTGCAAAGAGCCAGCCTAGAATGAGGTTGGTGAATTGTGCCCTGCTGCCTTTTGGGGTAGCCTGCTTTCTCTCCTTGGTTTTGGTTCTTGGGTTCTGGATGCTCAGATATAAAAGAAGGTTATGCTTTGACCTTCTGGAAAGATAAAAACATAAGAGTAACTGCTGTGTGCTTTTTAACATAAAAAGCTAGCATCATAAACAAAACAAGTGCTTAGTAGAAACATCTCACCACACACACTTTGCCAGGCGTACAGAAAACAAGTCAAGATGGGTCTATGACAGTGGTTCCCAACATTTTCTCTGACGTGGCTCACTTTGCTACCCTTAATTTGAGGCACACCACCATATAGTTTCCAAATGAACTCATGAATAATCATGAGTCAATCCAGAGATCTTTGAGTAGTTTTTCAAAAAGTTTTGGCACACTTGCTCAGAACTGATGGCACACTTGTGTGCCATGGCACACCAGTTGGGAAACACTGGTCTATGAGCTGTCCTGGTAAGACAATTTTTTTATGCCAATACTTAGATGACTGGTGAATTAGAACAGCATTGTGAGTGAGTGGTGGCTAGCTAAAGATGGGTGGGGTTGGATGAACGCCTAAACATTTGGATTCTGCATCAATCTTCTTTAGACTATAAATGGAGTATGACTTTTCTTCTCTGCTGTTAACTCCCTGTGGCTGGCAATGCCATGTGGGACTTCATGCCTGTGACATGTCATTATTCCCATTGCAAGCAGGGAGTGAAGACGTGCAAAGGAATGAAAAGTTCTACCTTTTATAGGTTTCTCTATCTTGAAGCTTCAGGGTCAGCTTTGAGTTCTTGGCAAAGATTCTGATCTAGCCCTATTGAACTCATATGGGTTCTGCCATACCTAGTAGTAAGCAAGGGCGAGAGGCTATGTGCTGCTGAGATCCTGAAAGATGTCTTTAGCCTCAATTCTGTTTCCACCTTAGCTGTTCATTTCTGTTATGTATGTTTTCAGTGCTGGACATGTTGATAAATCTCAGAGCATCCAATTGTCTAATGCATAATAGCCACACTTTTTGAGAAAGGTCTTTCTCATGTCCTGTCTTATCTGTAATGCTTTGCTTTGTGTTTCATCTTCAAAGTGAACTTCTGTTTGTGTTGGTGCTCTAGGCTGCCATGTCATTTGTGTCTATCCCAGCTGTTAAAAAGAAGGTGCAGTGACCCATTCCATTCAAACTCATTTTGAGAACTATATCATTTGGTGACAACACAAGGTCATAGATGTTTGTGTAATTCCAAGTGCCTTTCATTTATAACAGCATCTGCATCCAAAATCCCACTCTCAGTGAGTAGTATATCTTCTCACAGCCTTTACTTATTTTATGATCCTGTCTACATCATGTGGTCTGACCATGATTCTAAAATGTAGGAGTTACTGAGTTCTCAGCTCAGATCTGCTCCAGCTCACTGCATGTATCCTTTCTCAAGGCACTTGTGTGAAAACTATCACAGTAGGGATTGAACTCCAGAGCTAAACACATGAACTGCTATAGATAGAACTGAGACTGTAGCAGGGGTTTTAACTAGACTCATCGCCTTTGCAGATCAGGCACTGTGGGTGGGAGGGGAAACCTGTAGCACAAACTCTCTCCAGTGGGCCGCGCATTCACTAGGACGTTTCAAAGCATCGGTGGCAGCTCTTGCAAGCCTCAAAATTATGGCATTAGCTGAGAACCTCAGCTTCCTTCTTTAAAAAGATGTCTAGCCCTCATGGTTGCAGAGAACAGCTTGAAAATGTGAGCCAAGTGCACCCAGAAGGCAAATCAAAACTCCATGTCTTATTTAAAATCACCTAATGATTTTTATGCCAATGGTGATTCATGACTGAACTCGAGACAGGCAGCAGTGTGCTGGAGTTCCAAAGGAGTAGCTGTGTCAGTCTAGTTCAGCAAAACAAACAAGGAGTCCTGTGGCATTTCTAACAGCTCGTGTGAGAAATAAATTTGTTAGTCTTTAAAAGTGCCACAGGACTCCTTGTTAGTTTTGCTGTGCTAGGGGGGACTTGTGCAGGTTTTAACCATAACTTCTGAGTCACACTTCCTCCCTTGGGGGAGTACAAAAGTCTAATTAGTTAAGGCTATTCAGTTCCTTTTGAAATGTAAAGCACTATGTATCAGTAAGATTTTTTTTTTTCCCCTAACCTAATAAGAGAGAATGTACTTTTTTTTTTCCAGAGGAGAATGCTTTGAGATTGCTTTATTCATTGATACCAACACCCATACAGCTTGAAAAATCTGCTTAAATATTAAAAAATCTGTTTGTTTTCTGTTCTTAATCACAAAGACTGAAATAAACTACATCTGAAACACAGCAAGTAAAATATAAACCATGCTGTTTCTTCACTGAATATCCACATTGTGTACTTCTCCACAAGGGCTCCTGGAAGCTAGGGTTTTGTCTCAGTTTCTAACAGCAGTCATGTCCTATTTGGGTGTAAGTTGTTTCGAACTGAGTGGACTGGGGTATGTACTAATGTTCTAAATAGGTTGTTGCTGTGTTTTTTGGTCTGCATATTCACCGAGTATTTTTTCTTGCTGGTTGCCTGCTTTCTCCTGGTAATTCTGTTCCATGTAACAGGCATATTAGTAAAAAACCTGCTGCCCTGTTTTAGGAGGATTTGGTGCTTGCACTGCAGCAAACCCACTGTCGTAACAGCTAAATCCCCAGGACACAACATTAAGATTCTGTCCATGTTTGAAGAGGCACCAGAGTGAGCACACACATAAATAATGAGCTAATCTACTCTGTTAACAGACTGGCAGACTCCCCACCATGTGTCATTGCCCTGATGTCCTTAGTGACTTCCTGAGATTGGCAGGAACCTAATTCAATAATGTTTGTCAGGATAAGAATTAGAAAGAAGCACTGAGTTTTAGGGCAGGTTAGAAGCACAAGAGACTATCAAATAGGGAGATATCTGGGACAAATGCATAGGGGACTGATGAAAACAGGCAATTAATTAACTTGGAAAAGTGTCCATCTCTGTACTAAGTTGCCTGCATGAGCAAATCAGAGGTGAGAATTTCAAAAGTGCCTTATGAGGACAAAGCTTCTTGCCAGTCACTGGACTTGAAAGGCCTCATTTGGCTGGGCAAATGTGGGAGCAGAGTCTCTTACCCAAATAGTGCTCAGAAGCTACAGTCATCTCTGTCATGGCTACCTCTGTGAGACTCACCAACCTTCATGAGTGCTAGTCCATTTTCTTCATACTATAGTGACAAAATTGTGCTATGTGTTCTTTTTCATGTGACTCAAAATCAGTGGGGTGGGGTGGGTGTCACTGAGGACAAAACTTGTATCCTTGATTTCTTTAACCTTTTGCTCCGTCTGTTGATTCCATAACAGGGGTATGTGAAATCAAACAGTAACTAGAATCGGGTAATTGAACTGGATAACCACAAGGAAATTTGTCCTCACATAGGAGGGAAGAGGAATACTCCAAAGTTGGCCTACAGAGTCAATGGCAGGGCATAGCCACATAATGGAATTCCAGCTATTTCATTTTCCAGCTATGAGGGAGCTACTGTGTTGGCATAGACCTAAAGGACAGCTGTGGAATAAGAATTGCCTCTATTTGATTTCTGTTCTTATGTTTTCAAAGGCATTTACTCCTGAACCATCCATTAGGAGATTACATCTGCTTGTAGCTGAACTCTACATGGAGATGAAAGTGGAGGCAGATGAACAGCTGCTGGATCTGATAGGTGTCCATTTCCCTCCCTTAAGTTAAGGGGCTAGTGTGTGCATGGGGGAGCGGGTGGAAGCATCACACATCTGAAGGGCAAAACAAAGGGAATTTGAATTAGCAAACTAGTCCCCCCCACCACCATGTTCTCCTGAATTTCCCCTCTGTACATCATCTACGAAATGACAAAATTACCCTCAATGCCATAATTTTCCTGCTTTCAGCTTGATTATCCTTGAATAGCTTTTATTTGAAAAGCTAAAATAAATAAAATGGCTGTGGTACCTGCCTGTAGCATCAAAGCAGGGGCCTGGTTTGCTAGGATGACATGGGGATAGATGGATTAGGTATCCAGGGTACCCAGCATTGACCAGCTTCAGTTTTGGTTGCCAGCCAGTGTGCACTGTATTAGCTGCCATTCAGAGTCTGCTTTCAGTGTGCTAAGCAACAAGGATTGACAATGGTAAATGCTACCCAATGCTCCCTCAACTATCTGGATAACTGGATTCCAGAAGTGAGTCATTGACTAAGACCACCTTGCTGCTGGAGCCCAGGCGCTCAAATACAGGGACTGCTAACCCCAGTATCTCTGCTGGACAGATGTGGCTCAGGGGGGTCTTGACACACCACTAGGGCACAAGACATACAGGGTCTTCCAGGTCAACCTCAACCCCTTGAACAACATGCAGACATGAACAGGAAGCCACTGCCATTCCCAGGAGTGATGGCCTGTGCTCCTTGTAGCTGATGCTACCCACTAGGCCTCTGATAACAGCCATGGCTGCTCCTGAGGGATGGCTCCATGCACAGATCACCACAGATTGGCTCAGCGGTGAGAAATGTGGCTGCAGTCACTTGACCATTCGGTGCTGTAGGGTGCTGTTGGCTTCAGACCCACTGGAGATTTGCAAGCAATTAGGGATCCAATGGTCTTGAGAGCCTAAGTTGTGTTAACTAAACAGGCTGTTCCCTCCTGACAACTCTGAACAGGCCACAGCAAGTCACACCATTGTGCAAGTCCAAGCACCCTGACATGAAGTGTATGGAGGCTTTCCCTTGGGTACTGATGTGTCTCAAAACAGCCATAGTACAGTGTGGCTGAGGGATAGTATGTGTCAAACAAGGGGTCTAACAGTTCCCTTCTTCCTTTGCACCAAGGTTGAGATACAAATGACCACAACAACATCAGGCCAGATCTTGAAGGGTTGGTTTATCTGTGAAATAGCTGGCTTGTCTCAGCTAGTCCTTCCTATTCAAAGGACTAGTTCTTGGCCCAAAGTGTGGTTCCTCTTTTAAGAGATACATGAGACCCAAAAAGGGGCATGAGGGTGCCACACAGAGGAGAGCTAACAAGACATCAATCTGTATTTCTTGACCCAGCCCCTCCACTGACTGTTTTAAGAGGACCTGATATGAGTCTCCTAGTCTTATTCTGCAATAGTGGGGAGGCAGGATTTGGTTTATGCAAGTAGCAGTGTTTGATGGGATCACATACTAGGCCTGACACAAAACCATTTTAGAATATTTGGCCTGGCACCATGTTGCATGGTATGACTGGGGAGAGGGAAGCCTACCATCACTGGGCACTGCAAAGCTTAGCAATTTGTTGTTTGCTGGGTGTATTTCAGGCCAGTGAACAGATCTCACTGCCTTGGTGCACTAAGGCTGTCAGCTGTTGGCCATGTGTGTGCTTTATGTTATAAGTGCCATCTGTTGCTCAACTAGCTTCTCTCTATGCTAGACAGCAAAAAATGAAATTACTATTTTTCTGTGAGCTCTTTGCAGTATGGAGACCTCAGGACACCTCTAGTACCAATAAAAATTACTTGTGCACTAGTTAAAAACTCAGCATTGTGGCCCTTAGTCAACAAAGTACTTAAACACATGAGCAAGTGCTGGTGTTAAACAGGGGCCTTAGCTCTGATGGGCTCTCTACTAATGAATAGTTGTTTGTGGAAGAGGAGACATCACTGTGATATGTATACTGTTTAGTAAATTAATTTAAAAAATTGAAACCATCAATATTCAGTGGTGGTCACTGAGATTTTTGTGGCAGCCATGCAGCATTTTTTGGTCACTGTTTTCAAACCATCTTGCAGAGTACAAACCTAAGTCCACAGTATGGTAAAGTGAGGTTCAAGCTGGAATTACAAACAAACAGTGCTGTCTAGTGGTCAGAGGAGAGGGATGGAAAGTTGGGCTCCTGGGTTCCTTTGCTGTTGACTCGCTGGGTGACCTTTGGCCTCTCTGAAGCTTGGGTTAAGTGACTGTAAAATGGGATAAGTGGTGGCCTTCCTTGGATGGAGGACTGGCTGCTCTTGTTCTTGTGATCTGTAGCTAATGGATGTTGCGGGAGCAGTGTGAGAGTCTTAGCAGAAAGTGCAATAGAGGAGGAAATGATCACTGTTGTAGCCAGTGCATGTTCCATCCCCACTGTGATATGCACTTTATATAGCAGTATGCCAAAGAGCTTAAATTATTACGCCTCTTTCCTGCCTCTCAAAATGGTGGGAAAATGGGCTTACTTTCTTGTTTGTTGAATTAGCAGCTGCTGGTTATTATGGCTGGTGATCTTAAATCTGGTCCCACATTCCATTGTTGTGCTCCCTAAAACCCCTCTCATTGCCCACATGATGCTCTGAGGGTGGAGTACTGTTAAGTGGGGTACATTCCCTTTGAAAGTCAATGGGCTTAAGATACCTACCCCCATTAGTGCTTTTGAAATGATCGGCCTAGTAAACACTACAGGGCTTTTACAATGCCCAGGGATGCTGTTTAGTAAATTAATAAAAAGTCATAATTTAAAAAAAAATCAAACTAAACTTCCTTTCCATTACTCAAGATTATCATCTTCTCCACCTTCTGTTCCTGCTGGAAAATAAATCTCTCTGGTCTGGCTCATCTGCTGCTCTTAGCAGGACGTTAAATGAATTTAAAATTTTCACATAGAAGTTCAGGTACAGCATTCACTGTAAAGCCAGTACAGTTCACTAGTCCTTGGAAATCCCCACCTTGAAATAAACTTTAAAAAAAAAAAAAAAGTCCAAATATGTTGAGCAGGAGGCTGGGGGCAGAGAAGCCATTTCCTCCTGCTGTAGGGTAGAGGGATGGAATGTGTGAAGTAAATTTTGATCCTGAGTAGAAGAGGGAATTTAAATAGTGTGAAGAATATAAAATATGTTTCCAGCTCTTTTATGCTGTTGATGGCATCAGGATTCTTGTATGACTCCCCAGCTCTTTAGCACGCTGTTGATTTCCAAGAGGGTGCTTGCTGCAGCAGCTGTCTACACTAGCGTCTGTGGTACAATAGCAGGGGAGGTGGCAACACTGTTCACCTTTACATGAAGGAGGAGCAGAGCTTGGATGTCGTGTGACATCTGACCTATGAGATTATTCCCTTTGCCTTGTGTTTTGTAGCTCCCTGCTCACATGAGAATTCAATCAGAAAAAGAGGTGGAGGAGATGTGTGTTTCCGAATTAGCCCCTCTCAGCTCTTGACAGTGGCTGATGACAGCCTCCACACCAACTGACGGGGCCATGGTGCAGGAAGCCTGCCCCTCACTCAGCTGCTCTTCCTGCTGGAGAGCTTCCAGCAAGCACGTGTGGTGTCAAAGCAGCTAAATTGACCATGAGAGAGGGGTCTGGGCAATGGACTCCCTCTGGGCCTGCTCATTTCACCCCCTTGTGCCTTCCTTCTCTGGCCAGGTTGTGAAACTCTCACATTAAAGGACCTTTCCCCTGCTCATACTGTCTGAGGTGGGCCTGAGCTGCACGTAAGCCTGAGTGTGGAGGGCCCAGGGACTTGATACATCCATCACAGAGAAAGCAATCAGGAGGCTTTTCCTGGTTCCCTGGCTTTGCTGCCCTCTGATACCAGCTCCTTTCCCAAAAAAGGAAAGGGAAAGCTCTGCTGTGTGCAGATTCAGGGTCTGGGGCCATCACTCTCTCTCTGTCACCATGCACAGAGACTGCCCCAGCAGCTGCTGCCTGGGATCCCTTAGCAGAGCTCAGATAGTATCTAAAGCACCAAGGTGCAGAAGACTCCAGAGACAGGCTAACAGGCCAGTACGTGCCTCCTTCATCCCATGGGACTTCAAACCTTGTAACAAAGTGACAGACTCTTTCAACCCAGCAGCACGATTGCCAATTCCTAATATAAATACCACTCGTGCCTTGCTCTGCTGCTACTGCTTAACTTTTTCAGCAGTTCCAAATCACTAGTGAATGCAGGACCCTGAGAAGAGCAAGGCTTGCATGCTGATTAATAAATAATATGACCGTAGTGTCTAGATCAAGAGCATGCTGTGCTAGGCTCTGAACATGCACATAGCTGGACATGGTCCCTGGCCAAAAGAACCTCCAGGCTGGATAAGGGAGGTGAGGTGACTCCCATGGCAGATGAGCAGCAGAGCCTGGAATAGATGTGTGAATCCAAGGCTGGTTTTGAACCCAGGGGATCATGCTGCCTCTCCAGAGATGGGCTTTCTGCAGGTTCTGAAATATACTCAATCTCTTGGCATCATGAGATTTTTCTTTGCTCTCAGGTGGCCATTTACTGGCCCCAAAGAAGACACCATCTGGTCTTCCATCATCCCAGAGCTGAAATACCATGCAAAGCTATGGTCTGTTTATTTTTGCTTCCCAGAGGTTTTTAAAAGCCTAGGATAGAGGAAGGAACACACTGGCAAAACTATATCTAAACACAAATAATTGCACTGCTCATCCAGCCCAGTGCTCCATTAAACCCAGCACCACTACTCTGAAGAAGGGCAATGCCTTCACTGCCTGGAAGGCTGTGAAAAGCAGCCCTCTGTGGATGATGAAGAAGAACAATCTCTACTTACACTATTAACATGTGATTTCACTATGTTAAGTAAGTGATGAGGTACAATCAGCCCTGACATCATTTCTTCTGCACTGTGTGGTTGTCACCTGGAGATTATTTGGGACACATCTACAGTAGAGAGCTTACAGCTGCACCACTGTAAGATTGCTCAGGTGACCCCTCTGTGCATGAGAGAAGGGTCTCCCCCTGGCAAAATAAAACCACCTCCCTGAGCAGGAGAAATTCTCCGCCTGACATAGTGCTATCCACATTGGTGCTCTTGCCTCTGTAACTTATGTCACTCAGGGATGTTCTTCACACCCCCAAGCAACGCGACCTAAGTTATACTGACAAAAGTTGTTGTGTAGCCAAGCCCTTAGTTTATCTGAATTCTCTTCAGCTCTGAATTATTAGTCGTCACCACAGCAGGCATGTATGAATGTTTTAGCTTTGTCTTAAGTGGAGATAAAACACTACATCCATCCTCTTCAGAGTCTAAGCTTTGTCTGCAATAGAGAAGGTTCAACATACTACACAGACTGTAGGGAGAGATTTTGGCAGCATTGCCATATTGGTGCAGTTACACCAGCAACGCCCCTCCTAGTGTGGATGCAGCTTATGGCAGACAAGAAGTACTTTTGCCAATATAGGATACCTGATACTGGTTCCCCAATCAAAACAAACTGTACCAACAAAAGGATTTTT
Source organism: Podocnemis expansa (assembly GCA_007922195.1). NCBI lineage: Eukaryota > Metazoa > Chordata > Testudines > Podocnemididae > Podocnemis > Podocnemis expansa. The sequence continues at coordinate 30,850,839 of ML682007.1, read as the reverse complement.
ATGCTGATAGAGCTGTTTCTACCCTAGGGCTTTCTGAGTGTATAAAACACCACTGAAAAAATCATAACTTCTAATAACATTGCTCTTCTGGCAAACCTTCTGAGTGTAGACCTTGCTGATCCTCTCCATTTTCTCAGGAACCTGGTGTACCCAGTTACTTGAAATCTTAATTTCTAGGAAATCCTCTGCCACCTCTCTTCTGGCCAGGTCTGAGAAAACAACTGCCTTGGGGATGCTGAAACAGCCTGTCTAGTTTGTGTGTCTCAGCCTGCAGGAGCAGTGCTTTGGAAGATAAAGTCATGCAAATCCTTCCTTGTAGCATGGTTCCCAGTCACTGAAAAGCTCTCACAGTTTCCATTGATCTAGTGCCTGTGTTATTCTTTGCTTTGGTTCTCTAGACTTCAAATAGCAGTGTTACTGCAAGCTAAATAAGCTAGGGCAGGGGCCTCAACATCACGTTCCTAATGCCTAGACACATGTGAAGCACAAGTTCAGATTCTAGGTCACTTCATTCCTTTATTCTTCTGCTGCAAACACATTGAGTTCTATAGAGACACCTGGCAGTGCACTTTACTGGATGACACTTTAACAACCAGCATTGTCTGCTTATAGACATATAGGTAAATGTGGACTGCTTTTGAAAATTTCACCCCATCTCTGTTCCCAGTAAAGTCAACAGGAGTTTTACTGGTGGCTTTGATGGAAACAGATTTAGGCCAATGGTGAAAACAGCACATTAAATATCACTTTCTATAACAACTCTGGAGGCCTTGACCAATCTTTCCCCCTGTCACTAGTGTGTTGGTTTCTACCCTCTAGCCCAGATGGCTGCATTTCAATGATGCCTGCTGAGCACACTGTGACCCTTTAGAATAAAAGGTACAATATAAATGCAAAATAGTTACTCTTAAATAGAGATAAGGAAGGTTGGACCTTAAATATGAACTTTGGTCAGTGACAAAATGCTCATGGCAGCAATAACCAGTATGAGCAGACCTGCACCTTAAAAAGCATGAGGTTGCACGGAGGTACCAAAAGCTCCCCTGGTGGACACATACTTTTATAACTCCAGTCTCTGGACCAACTCTTAATTTCCTGAAGCTAAATGAGGTCACCACATAACCCATGTAATCCAAGCTTTCAGCTTTTAAGAGTTTTTTCCATTTCTTTGGTAGACACTAGCTGCCCTTAATGCCAACTGCAGTCATGTGTTATGTGAACAGAGCTTTTCTACTTACTATACACTGGCCATCCAACAGTTAACAAATATATTAATGAGTGGAGCTGCGCAACAAAAAGGCATTCTGTTTTCCAGAGGATTTTGCTATTATTTGGTTTGAGTCCAATTCAGACCAAACTCAGTGCTTTGAAATGTTCCGTGAAAGAGCACGCAGCTCCATTCCAAGGACAGTCTAGCTGGTAGGCTGTCTTGGAGCTATGACCTCAGGAAGCCTGGGGTTTCAGAAGAAGTCTGCCTGTAGGGCTGTTCCAGAGCTTTGGACCATGTCTATACTGCAGCTGTGAGTGAGCAGCCCAGGCTGGGGTGGGCAGACATGCACTTGCTCCTCTTGACCTAGCAGTCTGACAAACAGAAGCGTAGACACTGAAGCTCAGGCAGGAGCTGTGAGTCTCATGTTCACTTGCCCCCTTGGGTTCTGAGTGCTAGTTGCTAGTCAGAGACTGTGCCAGAGCTACAATATCCTTGCTATTTTTTTAGCATGCTAGCTCAGGCAAAGTTAACATGAGGCTGTCTCTCTAAGCTCAAATGCCTACTCGCAGCTGCCATGTAGACTGACCCTTGAAGACCTGGGCTCCCTAGTTCAGAAAAAGTCCACCTGTTTACTGTCTGTGAGCCAGGTTGGTAGGAAAGCAGGCAGGTTTCTGGAGGAACTCTTCAAAATCAAATCATCTCCATGGAATACTTCAACTTGGACAAATCAGCAAGTGAGAAAACGTTCGTCCACATTCTCCTGACCAGCTCTGCTAATGAGCTCTGGTTGCAACTGATCTGGGCTGGACTCCAAACCAGTGACCTAAAAATACAAAGTCTCCATTGCCTGATACAAGTTCCATGAGCAAGCCAGTCCCCTTGCCAGGTCTGTGATACCAGCATAAACCTGAATTAATGCCACTGGCTGCAGTGGAATTACTTAGGATTTACTTAGGATACCCACTGTTACTGGGTATCTAGAAACCAACCCATTGCCTTCAGTTATAGAAGCTATGTTTTATGCAAATAACTTCACATCCTCTGTAAGCTTCACATTATGTTCTGTCATTAACTGCAGTTTTTCTCCTAGCCTTTTTCTCAAACTTGCAGCCCACGGGTTGCATGCAGTCCTTAATCTTATTTCCTGTGGCCCACAATGACACTATCATTATCGATATTTGCAATATCATTGTATGAAATGGTTTCAGTGGTGTGGCCCTCGAGCTAACGTACTAGTTCTCATGTGGCCCTTGTGGTGATTTGAGTTTGAGACCCTTGCTTTTAGCTTTAATTTGGAGCCCAACAAAGTGTTGGTTAAATGAGTCATTCTTTAAGGTCATTACACTGAGCTGTTTCCCAAATCTTTTTTAGAAGCTTGCAGAACTTGTAGTGTTCTGCCTTCAGATCTTTATTTTCCTCTTCCAAGTCTGATTGAGATAAATTACGCATGGCAGGGAACAATCCCAGTGAGAGAGATCCAGGGGAGACCCCTCACCTGTCCCAGGCTTAAGCAACCACAAAAGCATCTGTGATACTAGTATGCCCTTTGCATTTGAACTCCCTGGATGGTTATCATGATAATATCTTGCCTGGCTGCAGAAACTTTCATTTCACACTTAGACACAGGGTTCACTTTCTTGGCAGCTGAACTGCAGCAACCACTAGTGTGGAATCTAGCAAACCCTTAGCAGCACACAGCAATGCTACCCAATGGTTTAGGACAGGAAGTGTCCAAGTTCTGGAAGTATTTAGAGAGAGAGGATATAACAAGTCATGTTTAAAACTGGGCCTGTCATTAAAGAAAGCATCGGTGGATCATTAATAGCAAGCACCCACGGTCCTAGTCTTTTTACAGTTATTGCAAAGACTGCATGCCTCTAACAGCACAGCACTCCCATTGCTCCATTGTGCAATCAGCTCTGAACTGAGTCAGAGGATAAAATGAATCTTCCTCCATCACCAGTCTCAGAGCCTGCAGCTGCCTGGGTTTTTTCTTGAGGATCTCTCATTCACTTATAGAATCATAGGGTTGGAAGGGACCCCACGAGGTCATCTAGTCCAACCCCCTGCCAAAAAAAGCAGGACCACTCCCATTAGATCATCCCACTCAGGGTTTTGTCCAGCTGGGACTTGAACACCTCCAGAGATGGAGATTCCACCACCTCCCTAGGCAGCTTATTCCAATGCTTCACCACTCACCTAGTAAGGAAGTTTTTCCTAATATCCAGCCTGGACCGCCCCAGCTGTAACTTGAAGCCATTGCTTCTCGTTCTGCCCTCTGTTACTACCGAGAACAGTCGAGCTCCCTCCTCCTTGGAGCAACCCTTCAAGTAGTTGAAGGTTGCTATCAAATCCCCCCTCAGTCTTCTCTTCTGCAGGCTAAATAAGCCTAGTTCCTTCAGTCTTTCTTCATAGGGCTTGTGCTCCAGCCCTTTGATCATTTTGGTTGCCCTCCTCTGGACTCTCTCTAATTTGTCCATGTCCTTTTTGTAGTGGGGAGCCCAAAACTGGACACAGTATTCCAGATGTGGCCTCACTAGTGCAGAATAGAGGGGAATGATCACATCCCTTGATCTGCTGGCAACACTTCTTCTGATGCAGCCCAGTATGCCATTGGCCTTTTTGGCAGCAAGAGCACACTGCTGACTCATGTCCAGCTTCCCATCCACCATGACTCCCAGGTCCTTTTCTCCAGTGCTGCTATTTAGCTGATCACTCCCCAGCCTGTAGCAGTACATGGGGTTTTTTCGTCCCAAGTGCAGGATTTTACACTTATCCTTGTTGAACCTCATGAGATTCCTCTTGGCCCACTGCTCCAGTTTGTCTAGGTCTCCCTGAATCCTGTCTCTGTCCTCTAGGGTGTCTACCGTTCCCCCCAGTTTGGTATCATCTGCAAACTTACTAAGTGTGCAATCTATCCCATCATCCAGATCATTAATGAAAACATTGAACAGAACTGGCCCCAGGACCGACCCCTGGGGCACACCACTTGTTACTGCCTGCCAACTTGACATGGAGCCATTGATTCCTACACGCTGAAACCGTTGTTCTAGCCAGTTTTCTATCCACCTTACAGTCCATGCATCTAACCCATACTTCCTTAATTTGTCAATGAGAATGCTGTGGGAAACCGTATCAAAAGCCTTGCTAAAGTCAAGGTATATCACATCAACGGCTCTTCCCGCATCCACAAATCCAGTCATCTCTTCATAGAAGGCGATGAGGTTAGTCAGGCATGATTTACCCTTGGTAAATCCATGCTGACTGTTCCTGATTACTCTACGTTCCTCCAAGTGTTTCAGGATGGATTCTTTGAGAAGCTGCTCCATGATTTTTCCAGGGATTGAGGTTCATCTCTACCCTCTTTTTCTGTGAGCTGCAGAAGGATCACTGCACATGGCTGCAACTTTCTGAGGTTCAGGAAAGTGAACCAAAATGTATTACTGTCATGCCATTTTTTTGGGTGCTACTCCTTTAAATGTAGCCAGTGGGCAGCTGCCATTTTGTGTTTCAGATGAAATGCAGAATGTTACAGCATGATTTGCAGGGGGAGGTTTACAAAGGCAGTTAGGCACCTTACTTACATTTGTTGTGTCTAAGGAAATCTCCTCAACTGTTTACTGTCTTTGTATAGATGAACTGGATTTGTTCTTCCTTCTTACTCAAAATAATGCCCCCCCCCCCCGGCTAAAAATACATGCTTTGCTCTTTGTGGATGAGAGAATCTGTCAATGAGTTCTTCTTGGACCATTCCCTGTCTCCTACAACTATAGCACAAAAAATGGAAAAGCCAATCAGAAAAGCTCAAGAGGATGTTGGACCAGCAGGGCAGTATCTTGTAGCTGAGCTGAAATTAAGTCCTCTTTTCATTGTATACATACATCTAATCTGTATAACTCTGCACCCTTTCCCTGCAGGACAGTGATGTGATGTACATTAGGGGTAAAAATGTAACATCAGTTGTGTGGTGTTTTTTTTTTTTTTTTTTTTTTCTTCAGCCATGTAAAGGCCAAATACTAATTTATGTATTACCAGTGAAATGGTTTAGTTACTTGCATACTACAGTCCCATTAGTTTTAAAAATAAAAATAAAAAACAGCCCAAGACGACTTTAGCTGTCATAGGTCAACTTGATTTGTAAAACTGCCGAACTGCTCTGTGACATGGAGAAGTTATAGCACATGGTCCTGATGTCTAGTCGATGTGTTACAAGAGACAGGTGATGTCAGAAAAACATGATATAGCTTTTCATTTCCACTGCCCTTCAGTGTGTAGCAAGGGCAGTTCACTGTAATATAGAATTAGAGGGGTACAACAAAATGCTCTGTGTGCATACACGCATGCGTGCGTAAAGAGTTTTCACTCCTGTGTGGTGTCTATAAATCACTTTTCAATACTGAATGTTCCCTGTAAATGCTTAGACTCTGAAGCCTTTCTCAATATCCAGGCCTCCCAGGTTGGTGATAAGATTGCACAAGGCTTTCCATTATATTCTGAGAAACCCTCCGTAATGTCAGAAGTCACGTATAGACACATTTATTTGGAGGGACACAATCAAATTGTTTAGGCCTAAAATCTGACCTCCCTTAATATTGTAACAAATCTCTAGCGCACCTGGGAATTTCTACATGAGAGCTTTCACACTGCCAGGAAGAACAGACCTGAGCTGGTTCCACTGCAAAAACACAGGCTTCCAGCACTAGAATGAAAGAAGAATTACCTTTTCCTTTAGACAATATAGAACCTATGACACACAGTTGAGCAATTTTAATGCCATCAGGTAGAGGGCAATGATCCATATACAACATGGTTCAGGTTATTCATGCTTTGTTATTATAACACCCGGGGGTTCCATTCCTGGGTCAGGTTCCAGTTGTGCTGTGCCTCAGACACAAAGCAAAAAGACAGTTTCTGGTCCAGAGAGATGACCATCTAAGTGTAAGTCAGAGGCAAGATGAGAAGTAGGTGGATTGGGGTGTACAAATGGAGAAGGATGAAACTGGTAGAGGAGAAATAAAACCTCCCAACTCTTCTGAAGTCTTCATACTGGTTGAGATGCATGATGCTGGATGCCCTAGGCCTGGGTTTCAAATGTGCTGAACTACCTCTCCTTTGACTGACATCAACCACAGCTTCATTTCCTCACCACTCCTTAAAATCAGGTCCTATGTATCTCAGGTTGAGCATCCAAAATCAATGGTTTGGTCATTTGATTGCATGTGATGTGAAGCCTGAAATCAAACCCAACTCTTCTTACCCCCCCAGGTGTTCTCTGGCCATGAGATCATCCTTTGTCTTCCTAAGCTTAGCCAATTATTAATATAGTTTTGTGCCCATGACTGGTACTGTTTCTCATCTCATCATGGCACAGCTACATTTCTTTGTTGTTTTAGCTATGTAAGAAACCATGGAATGAAAGCCATTAATTGTGCACCTTTGATCGTAGCTTGAGTCTGCCCACTAATCTCACTAGAGACCCCTTCTAGACCTCTCAGCTTCTTTCAGACAGCTATGAGCACTGAACTGGGATGCCCTGTGCCTCAGTTTCCCCATCTTGGAAAATGGGAATAATTATATTGTTCTCCTTTGTAAATTGCTCTAAGACCTCCTGCAAACCACTGGCTAGGGTGGTGGTGGTGGTATTCAAACAGAGACCTTTTTTAAAAAAATTGTTTTCTTCCAGATTTAGTTCAGATAAAAGCTTGACCTGTAAATTGCACCTGTTCTAGTGGTCCTCATTCAGGAACACTTTTTAGACCCATCAAGCCATGGGAATACCTCTTGTATCCAGTTGACACCTTGTGAGGGAGAGAATTTGGTTCCATGCCCTATTTTACTATTGGCTAAACACTGACTAGTCTCAATGCAAGGCACAAATTACCTACCAGCTGTTGCACAGAGGATTTTACAGTGGAAGGCCCTGATCCTGCAAACACTGAGGCATACATGTAACTTTAAACATGCAAGTAGTCCCATTGTATTCACCTGTATAAAGCTACCCACAGTGTGATGTTCCCCTCCTGCAATCTCATTTGGTGTGCTGCTGTGCCTCCCCAGTTGCCCACTCCAAGACTCTGACTTACCCCACTTTGCTTGGTGGACCTGCACTCGTGGGACAGTCTGCACCAGCCACCTTCATGTAATTGGTCCCAGGCAATGGAAGTGAACTCACTAGCCACTCAAGAGACAGTCCGTCAGCGAGCACCGTCAGCCCCCACATGCCAGATCAGGAACTTCTGCCCTGCAGAGATCAGGACCCTTCCCAGATCACTGCAGGCTCATTTACACCAGTGTGTCAGTTTAACAAAGAAACTGATATGCAACCACCCTCTGCTCTAAATTAGGAGTCCACATGTCAATTCTCTCTCTGAAATCTACACTGCTTTAGATAAAACAAACACTAGTTTATTGATTTAAAACATGAATTTAAATGAGCATATAGCAAATCTATACACTATCAATTAATCAACCAGTTAGGCATTACCACAAGTGAATAAAAAATAATTTGCTGTCTAACCTAAAATCACTACTACAGTTATGCTCAGCTTACAACTTAAATTCAGTTATGATAGTTTACAGCCAGTCATGATCCCTCAATGGGGGCAGGGCCCACACAGTTCTTGCTTGTAGATGGAGATGTTTCAGAATGGATTTTCTCTGGCAAAAAGCCTCTCAACTAGCTTTGGAAAGCATGACTTATTCTCTTTCTCCTAAGACCCCCCTTTCTGGGGTCAGGTGATCCTTTGTATCATGATCTTTCCCATTGAGTCAGGAAGCTTAATTTGCATTGCCTTTGTCATGCCCCACTTCACTGGAAACAACGGCTGGTCTGCCATGATTACTGGAGCCATGTGAAATTCCTACTTGAGGCATGTGACATTCCTCTGGGAACCTTTTTCATTCTGTACACATCTATGATGTTCCAGGAAACATGATACCATAACAATAAGGCAGAGTAAAGACAACAAGAGTCCTGTGGCACTGTAAAGACTAAGAAATTTCTTCAGGCATAAGCTTTTGTGGGCTCCAACCCACTTTGAAGAAATGTCTGAAGAAATGTGTTAGTCTTTAAGGTGCCACAGAACTCCCATTGTTTTTGCTGTACATAGACTAACATGGCTATCCTTCTGGAAATAATGCAGAGCATGTCATGTGCATTCAAAAGAGATCTCATATGGCATTTTTTTGCATTAAACTGTACAACTGTATTGCAAAGGTGAACAGGAAATTTACCCAGATCACATTTTAGGGGCTAAGTGGGGAGTACATCTACATAATAGGGGCTAGGAGGGTGTACATCCCCTGACACGTGGGTTTAAGTATGTATAGCAACAGGGCACAAGGTAAGTGAAGCAGGCAGACTGCATAGGGAACCAGAGAGGAAGGGGTCACTAGTCCAGACATTGCATTGCTGTGAATCGGCATAGAAGTCAGTGGAGCTATTCCAGTATACACCATCTGCAGCCCACGTTTATTTATTCATTGGCTTTGTCTTCTTGTTGGCATTACAGAGAAGGACTTGCAGGAGGGCCTTCCATTGCAGATGTCCCATAGGGGATGGAAACTGAATCACACATTGTTAGATAAGCTGATTGGCTGCTCTTTTTTCAAACCAAAACCCTATTGACACTGAATTAGGTGCTTTTATTATCCATCTGTGTAGAGATTTTGCTTTTTCAAACTGTTCTCCAGAGAACATTGGCTGTGTAGCTCTCTTACACGCAACCCTCTATTCTGACTACCCTGATATTAATAGCTATGCTCCCCTTTCATGTCTCAAGCCTGGGTGCTTTTATTGCCAGCTAGAAGCGGCTCCTTGGACGTACTTGTGGTATTTCCAGTTCTCCCAGCAACATCTCCTCTTAAATGAAATCCTTACTATTTTTATTTCTTTTTATCTCAAATCCTTTTTTCCCCGCTCAGAAACAGTCCTGCCAGAGGGTGATTTCATTGGTAATATCACTTCGCATTTCAGACTTTTCAAGGACTAATGAACTTTATTAGATTATAATGAACTTATTACTCAGTGCTGCTGACCTGGTTTCTAAAGAACTTGAATTATTATTGAGAACAGGCCTGTTAAGAGAGGGTGGGGGTTTTTGTCCCCCCAGTAGAGGGTGGTTAGGTTAACTCTTTAGGGCCAGGATTTTTAGGCCTGACATTAGATACTAAAGAGCCATCTGAGGGAATACTGTTTTACAGTTGTATAGGTCCGGACTGGGTAAGCACAGTCTGTCCCAGGGACAGGGCACCACCTAGCTGTATCACTCCACAGCCATGCAGGAAAGGGTAGTTATCTGTGACTGATCCATACCAACAGCTAATTACCCCTTACCTGTGTAGGTTCAGCTGCACTGCCACCTGATTTGATCAGGGAGAGGGGGTAGCAACAGGCATGTAATGCCTGGCCGCAGGTAAGGCAAAAGGACTCTAGGGTGCAGGGGATCTAATTCCACTTTATGCCCTGCACAGATGTAGAGGCCCATATGGTTTTCAGTGTGCTCTGCTGGGCTCCAGCTGTTCTCTCTGACACATGGCCTAGAGAGGGCCATATAAGGTGGAGCATAAAATCAAAGTGGCCCTACCTGAAGTTGCCTTAGCCCTCTAAGAACAGGTGCAAGAATAGCAGAGAGACAAAGCTCAGTGTAGGCTCCAGGTTCTGGAGAAGCCCACTGTAAAACGCACCGCCCCTTTGTGTGGGCTTCTGCAAGCGGGTATAGAGCCCTGGGCCAGATTCACTGAATCACTCACACATCCAGCTGCCAAATTCCAAAGGGACAGCTGTGTGAGGCTAGTTCAGCAAAGTAAGCAAAGAGTCCTTTAGCACTTAAAGATTAACAGATTTATTTATTGCATGTTAGTCTTTAAGTACTACAGGACACCCAGCGGTGAATACCTGCCTCCCAGTCTGCAGGGAAACAGGCACAGAGCGAAGGGGGACTTGCCCCAAGTAAGGCTGGTTAGGACAAGGGCTAAATGCCAGGAGTTCTGTCTCACAGACCCCTGCTCTAGTCACTAGGCAGTCTGTGCCCTCACCAATCCCTTCTGACAGCTGGATTTCCTGCAGTGGCCAGCCCCCATTTTCCCCTTGCAGAATGATCTTGTTACTGTGGCGTGGGGACAGGAGAAAGAGGAGAAGAGAAAAGGTGTCTTGGGCTATGTCTACACTACAGGGCTTTATTAAGCCAGCTTCATAAAGGCTACTTTAAGATGGCTTAAAGTAGACCTTATTGAGTCGGCTTAGAGCGTCCGCACTCAAAGCGCCAGGAGACTGCCCACGTCCACACTGGCAGCTGCTAGGTTGTCCTAGGAGTGGTGCATTGTGGGAAGCTGACCTACAGTGCACCTCAGCAGAGGTGTCCCTCTGTCCCGTCCACTCCTTTACTACAAGAAGTGAGCAACCACGCCACCCTCCATACTGTGTGTGGCAACAGGGAGCCCGAGGAGGTCAGGGAGTCTGACGTGGCCCAGCAACAGAGCCTTAACTACAGGGGGGCTGACGGGGCAAAGCCCTGGGCGGCCTGGAGCAGCTCAATGAAGCCGCTCTATTAGAGGGTGGCTTTGTGGCACTGGCTCTAAGCACCGCTAATGGGAAGGGGCGCGTTCTGATTGGAATGCGCCCTGGGTGGCAAAACACCGCGTTATGGCTCTGCCCAGCGATGTGCCAGTACAGCACTCCACAACCACCCTGCATTGCTCAGACTCCTTCGGCTCTGGACCAGGTGCCGCAGGGCAACCACCAGTGCAGGGGCAGGGCTCAGCAGTTGTTAAGATTCAAACATTGGGAAGTCGCACATAGAGGAAGGTGATGTCAAATCACCTGTTGTAATGGGAAAAAAAATCTGTAGTCACGATTTAATCCTGTTTTCACAAAATCTAATCTAAAGGAAATAGCAACCTTCTTTCTTTCTTTCTTTCTATGTGCTGTTTCCCTGTGTTTGAATCTTAACAATTGCTTTGGTTTGCTGTTAGAGTGTGACCTGATCCTATGTCTTACACTCCCCTGCATTTATTTGCCCCGCATTCTGTAAATTCCCCCATCTTCAAACTGTCTGATGAAGTGCAATTTTCTCCCATGAAAGCTCATACAATAAATAAATTTCTTAGTCTTAAACAGTGCCTCAGGATTCCTTATTTGTTTTACAACAATATTCGGGGGGTCGGGCTGAGAAGAGGGGAGAGTGTTCTCCTCAGGAATTGAAATTGGGGGGAGTAGGGGGAGATGTAGGGGGTTGTTAGGGTGCTCACTAAATTGGTATAACACTGTTACTAGCTGACAACTGGGGGGTGTTGGGAAATTCAGAGGGGTGTTAGGGAAATCCCTGGAATAGACAGGCAGGATCGGCCTGAGGAAGGGAGAGACGTATGGGGTCAGGCTGGGAAGGAGAGAGATGTGGGGTTGGACTGAGGGGAGGAGATGCCAGATCAGGTTGGGGGAAGGAGAGAGATGCAAGGATGGGCTGAGGAGCAGGGGAGGGAGACCCCGGATAAGGTGAGGGGAAGGAGAGAGGTCAGGCTGAGAAGGGGAGAGATGTGGGGTCAGGCTGATAAGGTGAGAGATGCGAGGATGGGCTGGGGTGGGGGGGAGATGCTGGATCAGGTCGGGCTGAGAAGGGGAGAGATCACAGAAATATAGGGTTGGAAGGCACCTCATGAAGTCATCTAATCCAACCCCTGCCAAAAAAGCAGGACCACTCTCACTAAACTATCCCAGCTAGGGTTTTGTTTAAATGAGCCTTAAATATCTCCAAAGATGGAGATTCCATCACTTCCCTAGATAGCTCATTCCAATGCTTCACCACTCTCCTAATAAGAACGTTTTTCCTAATATCCAACCTCAGCTTCCCCAGCTGCAGCTTGAGACCGTTGCTCCTTGTTCTGTCCTCTGTTACTACTGAGAACAGCCAGGCTTCGTCTTCCTTGGAGCATCCCTTCAGGGTGCTGAGGGTTGCTATCAAATCCCCCCTCAATCTTCTCTTCTTCAGGCTAAATAAGCCTAGTTTCTTCAGTCTTTCTTCATAGGTCTTGTGCTCCAGCCCTTAGATAATTTTTACTGCCCTCCACTAGACTCTTTCTAATTTGTCCACATCCTTTTTATAGTGGGGAGCCCAAAACTGGGCACAGTATTCCAGATGCGGCCTCACCAGTGCCAGATGGGGGGAATGATCACATCCCTTGATCTGCTGGTAACACTTCTGTTGATGCAGCCCAGTATGCCATTGGCCTTTTCAGCAGCAAGAGCACACTGTTGACTCATATCCAGCTTCCCGTCCACCACGACCCTCATGTCCTTTTCTACAGTGCGGCTACTCAGCTGATTGCTCCCCAGCCTGGAGCAGTGCATGGGGTTTTTCTGTCCTAAGTGCAGGACTTTGCACTTGTCCTCGTTGAACCTCATGAGATTTCTATTGGCCCACTGCTCCAATTTGTCTAGGTCTCCCTGAATCCTATCCCTGCCCATGAGATGAGGGGATGGGCTGAGAAGGGGAGAGATGTGGGGTGAGGCTGAGAAGTGGAGGAGATGCCAGATCAGGTTGGGGGAAAGTGACGTGGGCTGTAGTGCTAGGATGCAGGGCTGTGGGGCTGGGGCAAAGACACGGGAGGTTTTGATGTGTTGCATTCAGCTGGGGACGCTCCCAACTGTGTTGTGCCTACTCCCCAGCCCCCATCCTCATGTTTCAGGTAGCTAGGAGGCCAGTTAAGTTGTCTTAAGCCAACTCCTGGGCTACGTTGTCTTAAGTCAACTTAATAAAGTTGACTTAACTGTTGAGTTGACTTTACAGGTGACAGTTATTAAGTTGACTTAAGCAACTGCTTAAGTCGACTTAATAGCTTCCCAGTGTGGCCAGGGCTTTGTTTAAGTTGACTTAAAGGGCTTTAAGTTGACTTAAACCTGTAGTGTAGACATACTCTTGGTGAGCTAGACAGAACCAGGAATCTTTGGATCCTATCTGCTATGATGAATTGGGGATATGTCTGTATAGGTTAGGAATTCTTACTGATATGGTAAACGTGTCTTATGAAAAACTGCCTTGTTACAGAATCATAGAAACTGGAAGGGACCATGAAAGGTCATCAAGTCTAGTCCCCTGCACTCATGGCAGGACGAAGTGTCCTCTTAAACCATCCATGCCAGGTGCCTGTCTAACCTGCTGTTAAAAACTTCCAGTGATGGAGATTCCACAACCTGCCTGCAACTTATTCCAGTGATTAATCACCCTGACACTAGGCATCTTTTCCTAATGTCCAGCCTAAACCTCCTTTGCTGTAGTTGAAGCCTGTATGTATGTGGCTCCGCGGCTGCTGATGGGTTTTGTCTTCTGTGATATGTACACCTCAGACACGTTAGGGGAAAGACACAAGGCTAAATACAGTACTTAAGACCTCAGCAGGGCTATGCAGAAAAGCAGCTACGGCTTTAGGAAAGCCAGTTTAGCTGATTCCTTTGGGGGGCCAAGGGTGTGGGGGGGAATAGGAGCAGTGGAAAGTTAGCAGGAGAGCAAAAGAGACTGGGTGACCAGGAGGGTTTTAAAAACATGGAACTCACAGGAACAGAAGGACTCAGAACCAGACAGGATTAGGAAGCATGGGGCAAGAGAAAGCAAGGCCATAGGAGCTGAGTGAGCTGCTTCAGCAGCTGGGATAGATCATCCAATATGAAGCAGCCTCATGGGCAGCGGGGGCTTTGCCTACTCCCCTGAGCAGCCCAGATGGCTCCCAGAACTCCAAACAACCGCATGGACTTGGAGCCTAGCCCAAAGGATGTCCTGGAGCTGTGAGGAAATTGAGGCAGGGATATGCCTTTAGTATGTATTGTCGTCTGTGATCTGTAGTCGCCTGCACTTTACACGAGTAAGTGAAAAAGAGCACAAAGGTGTTAGGCTGTGCAAACTGTGTTTGCTGGCTGCTTCACAACACCTGCCTGCCCTGAGAGAGGTACACTGTAAACTAGTTGCCTTCTGGCTGTGGGGTGGGTTTGAGTAACTGGGGCACTGGGAGGGTGAATGCTGCTCCTGGGGACATGGGCTGAGAAGCACCACTTCTGCAAATGGGGGGTTAGTGCTAGGAAATATACCAGAGAGGCCAAGGAAGTGAACAGCACTAGGACTTCAGAAGTTTCTCACGTTCCAAAGGGTGTAGAGCAGGGGTCTGCAACCTGTGGCTCTGGAGCCGCATGAGGCTCTTTGTCTGCCTCTTGTAGCTCCCAGCTTCCCTTGCCACCAGGGGACCCTGCACGGGGGGCCTGGCCCTGGTTCCCCCTCCCCCTCCCGTGCCAGGGGACCCTGTGACAGGCACCCTGGCCCAGCTCCCTCCACCCCCCACCAGGAGGCTACACCTATTGTGGCTCTCAAAACACTTGGCTATTGAAGGAATTGTAAGAAATGGCTCTTCTTATTTTTTGGGTTGCCAAGCCTTGGTCTAGATCAGCAGAAACTTGGGTTTGCTCACAGCTATCCTAATGGGTGGTCAACAGGCAGCACTTTCTAGGATACGTGGCACATGCAGATGCAAATTGCCTGCATTGACTGCCATTGCATCTCTCAGGAGCCCATGAGACATCCTAGGAGCCACACACACATGTGGAAAACAGGTCTCCCCTCAGAATGAAGCTGTGCAGGGTCTGGGAACCAGAGCACCTGTGAGCAGGCAAAGTAGGAGAGGAAGAATTATGGAAACCCGTGCGTACTTTGCACCTTCAAGTGTCAGCCATCTGCGCAGCTACACGCTGAATGGGAAACATGCCGATTGGTTCAGTTACAAGGACATGGCTCCACAAGTTCCAACAACTCCACATCTGTCCATGGCAACTCAATTATGCTATCAGTTCCCTCACCTGAGGCGCAGAAGGAAAGTCAGCTAGTGTCTGTAGAAACCATATGTTTTACACCCCCTTGCATTTATTTTCATTCCATTCTGTAAGTTCACCCATCTTCGAAGCATCTGACGAAGTGGGATTTTCTCCCACAAAAGCGCATGCGAAAAATAAATCTGTTAGTCTTTAAGTGCCACACAACTCCTTGGTTTTTTTTTGCTGGACTAGGGTAACACAGCTACCTCTTCTACAGCCAACCAACCGGAGGAGTGAGGTCCAAACCCTTGTACCAGTCAATGATATATGGTGGAGAACATTGAACCTGAGTTGTGCCAGGAGTTCTCAGTAGCAAATGCCACTCCTTGTCCTGAGCAGGGACCTAATGTAGTGACACAGCCACATTCAGGAAGGAGGTTAAGTGAGGCAGGCTGATGTAAGGTATGTCCTGCAGTCTCCCTGTGTGGACCTCTTTAGGCTCCCTTACAATTTGCAGGTCTTTATACATTACTATAAATTTGATCCAGATCATTTGAGGAATGAAGTGTGTAATAATATGTTTCTTTGCAGTGTATTATTCAGCAACATGGTTCCCTTGTATGTCATATAGTACTCTATAGAAGGTGTGGTGGCTGGTGAACAAAGAGGATCCAGCTGGCACTCAGACTGTGCAGAACACTGATGTTTTTCTCTCCGTAGTTTGCAGTTGTCTTCTTTTCTCCACTGTTGTGATTCCATATGTCACAATCCCAGATTTTGATTAATTCATCACCCTTTTGGCCTGACCCATAATGGCATTTCCTATATCCCCATGTTTTTGTTTTCCTTAGTGGATTTTGTTTAATTTCTTTGCCTTTACTTCCTGCCTTCTTCTGTTAAATACTTGGTATTCTCCTCTCTATGTTATAACTTCTTCCCATTAATCCAATTGTGTGACTTGCTTTTGTCAGGTTCTTTTTTCTTTTAAACCTCCTGAATTTCTCTGCTCTCTTGCTTACGCTCTTTCCATGCGAAATCAGGAATGGAGCGTGAGCAGTGTGGGAATGTATGCTGAGTGACTGGATGACTCAGGTTTTGGCATGGCACCAGTTTGTTCCAAATCAGTTTTCACCTGCCAGAAATCTGAGCCGTCAGTTCAGAGGTGGGGAGAAAAGACAGCTAAAGAGAGCCCCAGAGGTACCAACAATAAATTGGAATAAAATCCGAACCCTGCTAAGGGTGGCAAGAGAGTAGGAGCTCAAGAGATGGGAGGGAGTCTGGGCCTGGAACTCCTTGTGCCCCATTCCCTAGCACAAATACCCAAACATAGGCAGCTGGGAGCACAGAATAGGGGAATGAGAGGGCACAATAGTCTGTTCTGCTCCTCATGGAGTCCTGTAAAATGTCTGCAAACACAGACAACACACTCCAGTCAGAAGGCGGGAGTGCTCTGTGCACTAGTGTAAGTGACTGCACGGGGAGCTAGGCAACTGCTGAGCTGTGCCCAAAGGGTTCCCTGAAGTGGGCTGTTTGCAGGGGGTGCTGGGGCTTTCCTGTATCTCTATCAGCCTGGCTGGCACAAAGGGGCACAAAGTCAATTCTGACTTGGGCCTGGAGTGTGATGGTATGGAGAAGAGTCATGAATGACCGTTCCACTTCACCATCCACTTCATCTTAGCTTCTCTTTCTCTTCCGATCATTGGGATCTGAGCCAAACTCTTACTGCAGTTGCAGTGCAGAGATTTGGAAAGGCCCCAGATGACATGGCTGGGGCATATCAAAAATTCCTGAGGAGGTTGAGAACTGTTTGGCTGCTGTGTGGAGGAGACTGGTGAGGCCAGCAGATGTTTGAGTAAGGCTAAGAGGGGCTGGTGTAGACAGGATGAAATGCAAACCAGTGCAAGGCCAGCAGGACCTCAGACCATGGAGATGGTCTAAGATCATTTTCATCAAACTATGGGTCGTGACTCAGTACTGAGCTGCAGACCCGAAGGGACAGGGTTGCAGCACCCCCGCTGAACCCAGGAGTGGGGGCAGCTGCTTTTTGCTCTCCTGCCGGCAGGCGCTGCTTTTGGGAGTGGGGGGACTGCCCTTCACTCTCCTGCCAGCTGCTGATTCTCTGGGGGGGGCGCTGCCCCTCGGTCCCCAGCTGGCAGAGCCGTTTCGGGGGGGGTGGATGGACAACCATCCTGGGCCCTGTGGTTCTGGGGGTCCTGCGGGGCCTGCCACTGCTGCCCCCCCATGCTGGGGACCGGGTGAGCTGGCCAAAAGCAGTGGCCAGGTTCAGTGCTGCCAGTCCTGCCCCCGCCCCCCCCACCAGCCACACGTGCTGCTTTTGGCTCTCTGCTGGAGCAGCGAGGAGGGGTCAGAAGGCAGCCTAGGGCCCATACGACTACCCCCCCCAGCCACGCTGCCTCCTGCCCCCTCGCTGATGCTCCGGCGAAGAGCCGAAAGCAGTGCGTTTGGTTGGGGGGGACTGGCAGCACTGAATTGGCTGCTGCTTTTCGCTGGCTTGCCTAGTTCCCAGCATGGGATGGCCAGCGCAGAGGCCTGCCCCTCTCTTGGGCTGGCCGGCCCTGCCCCCCACTGCTGGGGGTTAATGGGAGCCCCACACCCCACTAGGGATGGCCCTGCCAGCTAGTCAGCGCTGAGTGTGGGGGGTGGCCCAACACCCCCCCGCCCCCGCAGTGGAGGGTTGCAGCATGGCAGAGGTGACTGGAGCTGGGTCCCCTGTCAAAAAGTGTGACGACCACTTATCTAAGAGCTTTCCATTTGTTCTGTCATGAGTGCAGGGCACTGAACTCAGCGCTTTCCATTTGTTCTGTCATGAGTGCAGGGCACTGAACTCGATGATGTCTCATGGTCCATTCCAGTTTCATGAATCTATGATAGTGTGCAGGGCAGAGCAGAAAGCGGCATGTAGAGGATCATTGGGGAATCCATAGCTGAAGATTGGAATGAGCTGAAGACAGTTGTGAAGATCAGAGAAAACCATGGGCTCAGGGCCAGCCCTCAACAAAATAGCACCCCAAGAGAGGAGTGTCTTCGGCACCCGCTTCCCCAGCCTCTATTTCTTAAGTGGTTGAATGCCTTATTTTTTATTAAGTTCCAGAGGGGTAGCCGTGTTAGTCTAGTTCAGCAAAACAAGCAAGGAGTTCTGTGGTCCTTAAAGAATAACAAATTTATTCATTGTATGGCCTTTCATGGGAGAAAATCCCACTTCGTCAGATGCTTTGAAGACAGGGAACTTACAGAATGGGAGGAAAATAAATGCAGGGAAGTGTAAGTCATAGGATCAGGTCACATCATAACGGCAAATCAAAGCTGTGCTTTGATGACTTACACTTCCCTGCATTTATCTTCCTCCCATTCTGTAAGTTCCCCCATCTCCAAAGCTTCTGATGAAGTGGGATTTTCTCCCATGAAAGGCCATACAATGAATACATTTGTTATTCTTTAAGGGCCACAGAACTCCTTGCTTATTTTTTATCGCATTGGTAGCCCGTTTTTCAACTTCGCTTCACAATTTGCATGCATGATTTACCCCTGTCATATAAGACAATAAATTCTAGGATGCTAGTGAAAAATGAATTCACATATGGAACACCTGAAATATTTTATTTCAGACAGCCTATTTTGCCTTTAGCCACTAACAATAAAATAGCTCCTGAACAATGCTCCACCCACAAGCAGTTGTTTGTACCTAAATCCAGTGCCCCACCCCCAAGCAGTCGCAAGGCCAAATCCATGGAGACAGGTTCCAAAGTGGTAGGCGAGTTAGTCTGGTTCAACAAAACAAACAAGGAGTCCTGTAGCACTTTTAAAGGCTAACAAATTTATTTATCACATGAGCTTTTGTGGGAGAAAATCTTGCTCCGTCAGACGCTGGATCTGTGGAGGCACGGATTGTTCCGAGAGACTTTGTGC
The DNA here is from genome assembly GCA_007922195.1 of Podocnemis expansa. NCBI lineage: Eukaryota > Metazoa > Chordata > Testudines > Podocnemididae > Podocnemis > Podocnemis expansa. The sequence continues at coordinate 30,831,913 of ML682007.1, read as the reverse complement.
AGTCAGATGGAAAATCCCCAGAGCTGGGCGGAAATCTCCTGTGGACTCTGCCTGGATGAAACCTCAGCCCTGGCTCATGTGCAAGGATGTAGGGGGAATGGCAGGTTGCAGTGCTCAAGGGAATAGGGCATGTTGCGTCATTGTGGTGCTTCCTGCCTGCTCTCTGCAGAAGATGATGAAAGAGATTTTACCTGGTTATTTGAGATGGCAGCTGGCACCCACGTGCATTCCCCCACCTTCAATGAAGCTCTGATCCCAGCACCCTCCACTCACCTCCATCTGGGTGGCAGTGTTGATTCTGGTTGTATTTTGTCAGCTCAGAACAAAAAATCAGCTAAAGCAATTGGCTGTGCTCAATGGAAGCCATCTGCTAGAGGAGCAGACACAAGTCCCATGGGCAAAAGGCTGGCACTTGGCAGCCCTGTTCCTCTTTCATGCCAAACTGCTGCCAACTGACTCTGCTTTTGCCAGGTGAGTTTAGTCCGTTGCCCTAGCTGATGGCTGCATTTCAGTCCAGCAGAGCAGCAAGTGTAAGATGGCTCTCTCTAGCGCTGGACACTTGGGATTTCCCTTGCTGCTACCTGTTCACCTTTAAACTTCCATGTACAGTGTTGTTAAATGGATGCTCAGTGTCTTGTGAAAGACTTCCCTTCTGGGCCAGGTCAATGCTAGTATCCCACAGGCATGGCTTTATTGTTCAGGTATGTGATCCATGGAATGTGATCCCTGGGGGATGTAGTGAGCTGGAAGTAGCCCAAACGTAGATGCACCTATACTAGCAAACCTGTATTTTTGCATGGGAATAGAGGGAGGACAGGGAGTGAAATAAATCATACTGGCAAAAGCATGGTTTTGTGTCTGAACTAGGACTGTTTTGCTAGTGCAGTTATATCACTTGATCTAAGCTAGTTCAGCAGCCCCAATACCACAATTCAGTTATTAATGTATTTACCACAATTCACAGTTATTAATGTATTTATCCACACACCACCCCGTGCGGCAGGATAGTGCTGTTATTCTCATTTTACAGATGGAGAAATAAAGCACAGAGTGACTAAGTGATTTGCCCCAGGTCACACAGGAAATCTGTAGTAGAGCAGGGTATTGACCTTATGTCTCCCAAGACCCATCCTAATCACTGAACCATCCTTCCTCAATGGCAAAACTTTGTCAGGGACCTGGTGAGCTCTCGAGTTGCAGTTATAAATTAGGCAGAAAGGAGCCTCTCGTTTCTGCAGTTGTTCATGACAAAACAAAAACCTGATGAAAGCATAGACTCATAGAATCATAGGGTTAGAAGGGACCTCATGAGGTCATCTAGTTCAACCCCCTGCCAAAAAAAGCAGGACCAGTTTCAGACTTCCCACGTACAAATCTCATCAACTGCTAAGCAGCCTGTATGCTGCAATGGGAGTATTGCGTGCTGTCAGGCTTAGCAGATCTTCCTCAAAGGACATTTGCAAAGCGGGCACTACCTTAATGTTCCTTTTAAAATGAAATCCACAGGGCTCCTAGAGCCAAAACCATCTGTGACTTGAAAAATGAGTCACAGACAGGTCCTGTGAAGGGCAGCACACAAGTTCTTCTAGCAATTGGATCATCAGTGAGCTTCTCTTCTGAGTGTCTGGTTTTAGATCAGCTGAGGCAGAATGCAATAAACAGCTTGGGAGACCTCTAGTATCTGAACAAAGATAACAGTGACCTTTCCTGCTTGTAATTATCTTTTCTCATAAAAGCCACATGCTGAATTTAATAAAACACAGGAGAAGGGAAGAGATGGGTTCAGATAAACAGGCTTAGATCAAATCAGAACTGTCCTGAACTGTCACAAAACTATCTGAACTTGGAAGTCTTTTAATATTCAAAACAATTGATTAAGCTGTTCACTGCTGGGTTTTGCTGCCATTTCTTCGTGATCCTGTTCCAAGATGTGCTGATGTCCATTTGGATTCAGGAGTTTCATTTGAACATGAGGGGCATGTTGTGCCTAGCACTAGATTTTGCCCCAGTTCCAGATATTGGAGAGTGAATTTAAGAGCTTACACCTTCCCTTGTGTGCTCAGCATGTCCTAATTCTGAATGAGCCCAAAGTGAAAATACTGACAGTATGTTGACAGGATCATTGTCATGGCATTGTCAACCAGGGCATTGTCAACCATTTGATAATGGGCACTCCAATCTAACACTTCAATGAGTGGTTGTTGAAACTAGACAAATTTAGACTGGAGAAAAGGTGCAGGTTTGAATAGTGAAGGTAATTAACAATTGGAACAATTTACCAAGAGTTGTGAAGGATTCTCCATCACTGACAATTTTAAAATCCAGAGGAGAGGTTTTCCTAAGAGGAATGCTCTGTTTCAAAGAGGAGTCATATCAGGAAAAGTTCTCTGGCTTGTCTTATACAGGAGGTCAAATTTGTTGATCACACTGGTCCCTTCAGGCTCCAGAATCTATGTTTGGATATTATCAGCATTCAGTGTTTGTCACTTGTGATCATTCTCAGCAATCCTGGCTCAGATTCTGAGTGGCACTGTCCTGACTTGGGACAGATCTGCGTATAGAGACTCCAAATGCACCATTTTTCCTTTGCTCCCCTATCCCTTTGTGAATTGGAATCTGAGGGACTGAATACCTCTGTCTTCCCAACACCTTGCTCCCTGCTGGTTTCATATGGTAAAGATCAGAGGGGCCTGAATCTGAATTCTGGACTACTTCAGACTAGGAAATGGATCCGGATTCCTGGATCCAAACCCACCCTTGGTGGTCTGGGGTGCATACTGGATCCAAACTGGGATGGGGCCTCTTCTCAGGGCTTGTTTCAGATGTGAGTCAAGGTTGTAGAAATCTTAGAAGAGCATCTGGCCTCATAGGACCTTTGCCAGTGTACTCCCAGAACACCCTGAGAACAGCTCAAAGAAACCTGAGCCTGTGGTCTGCTTTTAACTCCAATTCACGTTCCATTTCTTCATACAAACCAGACCAGGATCTGGATCCTGGTGCCACCTTCTCCTGCTAGTCTGCTAACCAGCCCAGCCATCTGGAAATGTTCCTCGCCATAGAATCATAGAATCATAGGGTTGGAAGGGACCTCATAGGTCATCTAGTCCAACCCCCTGCCAGAGGCAGGACCACTCCCACTTAAACCATCCCAGTCAGGGTTTTGTCCAGCCGGGCCTTAAACCCCTCCAAAGATGGAGACTCCACCATCTCCCTCGGCAGTTCATTCCAAGACTTCACCACTCTCCTGGTAAAAAAGTTTTTTCTAATATCCAGCCTCGACCTCCCTAACCGCAACTTGAGACCATTGCTCCTCGTTCTGTCCTCCGTTACTACTAAGAACAGTCAAGCTCCATCTTCCTTAGAGCATCCCTTCAAGTAGTTGAAGGTTGCTATCAAATCCCCCCTCAATCTTCTCTTCTGAAGACTAAATAAGCCTAAAGCTTCCAGTCTTTCCTCATAGGGCTTGTGCTCTAGCCCTTTAATCATTTTGGTTGCCCTCCTCTGAACTCTCTCTAGCATGTCCCTGTCCTTTTTGTAGTGGGGAGCCCAAAACTGAACACAGTATTCTAGATGTGGCCTCACCAGTGCAGAAGAGAGGGGAATGATCACATCCCTTGATCTGCTGGTAATACTTCTTTTGATGCAACCCAGTATGCCATTGGCCTTTTTGGCAGCAAGAGCACACTGCTGACTCATATCCAGCTTCCCATCCACCATGACCCCCAGGTCCTTTTCTACACTGCTGCTACTTAGCTGAATGTTTCCCAGCCTGTAGCAGTGCATAGGGTTTTTTTTGTCCCAAATGCAGGATTTTACACTTATCCTTATTGAATGTCATAAGATTTCTATTGGCCCACTGTTCCAATTTATCTAGGTCTCCCTGAATCCTGTCCTTGCCCTCCAACATGTCTACTGGTTCCCCCAGCTTGGTGTCATCTGCAAACTTACTGAGAATGCAGTCTATTCCATCATCCAGATCACTGATGAAAATGTTGAACAGAACCGGCCCCAGGACCGACCCCTGGGGCACACCACTCGTGACTGGTTGCCAGCTAGACATGGAACCATTGATTCCTACACGCGGAAACCGTTGATCTAGCCAGTTCTCTATCCACCTTATAGTCCACCTATCCAACCCATAATTCCTTAATTTGCCAATGAGAATGCTGTGGGAAACTGTATCATTATTGCTAGTTGAAGGGATTTCTCAAACTTGCCTGTGCAGATGAGATGCTGGTGGATATTTCCTGACTGGCTTCCCCTCTGCAGCCTCCTGCCTTAAGAGACTGGGTGAATGGAAGGCCAGTTCTGGTGCCATCCCATGTCATAAGCAAAACAGACACTGTCCCAAGAAGACCTGATGGCTGAATGTTATTGCTGCCATTGCTGCTGTGCAGCTTCTCCATCTCTGGCTATGTCTCCAGTACAAACAAAGGGCGTAATTCCCAGCTTGTATGGACATATAGAATCATAGAATCATAGGGTTGGAAGGAACCTCATGAGGTCATCTAGTTCAACCCCTGCCAAAAAAGCAGGACCCCTCCCACCAAATTATCCCAGCCAGGGTTTTGTCCAGCCAGGCCTTAAACATCTCTAAAGATGGAGATTCCACCACCTCCCTAGGTAGCCCATTCCAGTGCTTCACCACTCGCCTCGTAAGAAAGCTTTTCCTAATATCCAGCTTCGACCTCCCCAGCTGCAACTTGAAACCATGGCTCCTTGTTCTGTCCTCTGTTACTACTGAGAACAGCCGAACTCCATCCTCCTTGGAGCATCCCTTCAGGTAGCTGAAGGTTGCTATCAAATCCCCCCTCAATCTTCTCTTCTGCAGACTAAATAAGCCTAGTTCCTTCAGTCTTTCTTCATAGGTCTTGTGCTCCAGCCCCTTGATCATTTTTATTGCCCTCCGCTGGACTCTTTCTAATTTGTCCATGTCCTTTTTGTAGTGAGGAGCCCAAAACTGGACACAGTATTCCAGATGTGGCCTCACCAGTGCCAGATAGAGGGGAATGATCACATCCCTTGATCTGCTGGTAATACTTCTTTTGATGCAGCCCAGTATGCCATTGGCCTTTTTGGCAGCAAGAGCACACTGTTGACCCATATCCAGCTTCCCGTCCACCATGACCCCCACGTTCTTTTCTACAGTGCTACTACTTAGCTGATCGCTCCCCAGCCTGTAGGAGTTCATGGGGTTTTTCCGACCCACGTGCAGGACTTTGCACTTGTCCTCATTGAACCTCATGAGATTTCTATTGGCCCACTGCTCCAATTTGTCAAGGTCTTCCTGAATCTTCTCCCTGCCCTCCAGCGTGTCTACCGTTCCCCCCAGCTTGGTGTCATCCTCAAACTTACTGAGTGTGCAGTCTGTCCCATCATCCAGATCACTAATGAAAATGTTGAACAGAACTGGCCCCAGGACCAACCCCTGGGGCACACCACTCATTACTGGTTGCCAACTAGACATGGAGCCATTGATTCCTACACGCTGAAACCGTTGATCTAGCCAGTTCTCTATCCACCTTACAGTCCACACATCCAACCCATACTTCCTTAACTTTCTGACAAGAATGCTGTGGGAAACCATATCAAAAGCCTTGCTAAGGTTGAGGTATATCACATCAACAGCTCTTCCCGCTTCCACAAATCCAGTCATCTCATCATAGAAGGTTATTAGGTTGGTCAGGCATGATTTACCTTTGGTGAATCCATGCTGACTGTTCCTGGTCACTCTATTTTCCTCCAAATGTTTCAGGATGGATTATTTGAGAACCTGCTCCATGATTTTTCCAGGGATTGAGGTGAGGCTGACAGGTCTGTAATTCCCCAGATCCTCCTTTTTGCTTTTCTTGAAGATAGGCACTATATTTGCCTTCTTCCAGTCCTCCGGCACCTCCCCCGTTTGCCACGAGTTTTCAAAGATAATACCCAACAGTACTGCTATCTCATCAGCCAACTCCCTCAGCACCCTCGGATGCAGTTCATCTGGCCCCATGGACTTGTGCACATCCAGCTTCTTTAAGTAGTCCGTAACATGACCTTCCGTCACCAAGGGCCTCTCTTCTTTTCTCCAATCTGCCATACCCAGTGTCGTGGGCTGGGAGCTGGCCCTGCCTGTGAAAACTGAAGTAAAAAAAGCGTTGAGCACTTCAGCTTTTTCTTTATCCTCCATCATGAGAATATCTGCCCCATTCAGTAAGGGACCTACACCATCCCTGATCCTCTTCTTATTGACGTACTTGTAGAACCCCTTCCTGTTATCCTTCACATCCCTTGCTAGCCGCAACTCCAGTTGTCCTTTGGCCTTTCTGATTTTATCCCTGCAGTCCCAAGCAATATCTTTATATGCCTCCTTAGTCATCTGTACGAACTTTGACTTCCCGTAAGCTTCCTTTTTATGCTTTAGCTCAGTGCAGAGTTCTCTGTTATGCCATATTGGGCGCCTTCCACATTTGCTGTTCTTTCTGCTCATCGAAATGGTATCTTCCTGTGCCCTTAGCCGGGTTTCTTTAAAATGCAGCCAGCTCTCTTGGACGCCTTTCCCCTTCAGATGAGCTTCCCAAGGGATCTTGCCCATCCATTCCTGAGAGAGCCAAAATCTGCTTTTCTGAAGTCCAGGGTCTGTGTTTTGCTTCTTTCCTTTTTTCCATTAATCAGTATCTTGAACTCTATTATCTCATGGTCACTGCTGCCCAGGTTGCCATTCACTTCTACACCCCAATCAATTCTTCTCTGTCCGTAAGCAGCAGGTTGAGAGGTACAAGGCCCCTAGTTGGTTCCTCCAGCATTTGTATCAGGAAGTTGTCCTCAACACTCTCCAAAAACTTCCTGGATTGCCTGTGTACTGCTGTATTGGCCTCCCAGCAGATGTCAGGATAATTGAAGTCCCCCATGAGAACCAGGGCATGTGATCTGGAAACTTCTGCCAGTTGTCCATAGAATGCCTCATCCACCTCCTGCTCCTGGTCTGGTGGTCTATAGCAGACACCCACCACGACATCCCTCTTGTTGCTCTCTCCTCTAAACTTAACCCACAGACTTTCAGCTGGCTTGTTTCCACTTTCATAATGGAGCTTTGAGCAGTCATAGAGCTCTTTTACATATAGCACTGCTCCTCACCCTCTTCTTCCCTGCCTGTCCTTCCTGAACAATTTATACCTATCCATGGCAGAGCTCCAGTCATGCAAGCTATCCCACCATGTCTCTGTTATTCCAGTTATATCATAGTTCCTTTTCTGCGTCAGTACTAGCAATTCTTCCTGCATGCTCCCCAGGCTCCTTGCATTTGTGTACAGGCACCTAAGATACCAGGCTGATTGCCCTAATTTCCCTTGTTGATTTTCAATTCTATTGCATCTACCTCCTTGCTTTTTCTCCCAGCGTTGTCCTCCCGCACCTGCCTCAGGTATTAAAACTTCATTAAAACATCTAACACAATTATTTGATTCCCTCCCCCCATGTGCCAACTACCTTCTCTTTTATCCCTGGTGTTACAGTCCTCGCACCCCCCAAGTTCCATCCCTTCCCCCAGGTCTCCCACATTGTCACTTACCTGTGGGCTTTGGTCTCCTTCGCCCTTCAAACCTAGTTTAAAGACCTCCTCACTAGGTCAGCCAGCCTGCATCCAAATATGCTCTTCCTGTTCCTCAACAGATGGAGTCCATCTCTGCCTAGCAGTCCTTCTTCCTGGAACAGCACTCCATGGTCAAGGAAGCCAAAGCCCTCCTGACGACACCATCTTTGCAGCCAGGCGTTCACCTCCAGGATGCATCTGTCTCTGCTCAGGCCCCTGCCCTTGACCGGAAGGATCGAGGAGAACACCACTTGTGCTCCAAACTCCTTCACCTGTGCTCCCAGAGACCTGTGGTCACCTTTGATCTGCTGAGGATCACCTCTCGCAGTATCATGGGTTCCCACATGAATGAGTAGCATGAGGCAGTAGTCTGAGGGGTGAATGATTCCCTCTGTAACATCTCGGAAGTGGGCACCTCACAGGCAGCACACCTCCCAAGAGGCCTCATCAGGGCGACAGATGGGTGCCTCTGTCCCCCTCAGAAATGAGTCCCCAATGACCGCAACCCTACGTTTGCTCCTAGCTTTGGTGGTTGTGATCCTCCCAACCTCAGGGGGTGCATGGCGTCACCTCTTCCACCTCATCCATTGTCTCTAGTGCTGCATAACAGTTCTTGCCACAAAGGAAGGTGGGATGTGAGCAGGGGTGGAGCACTGTCTGCTGCCAGAGGTAACCAGCTGCTAGCTCAATGACAGTGAGAGCTGTGAAGGTAAAAGCAGTGCTGAGCGGTGACACTGGCTAGCCATGCAGGGGATGTACCCATGAGATTCAGTTGGGTTAGCACAAGCCATAGCTAGCCCATGTAGGTACTTGTGTAGGCAAGTCACTCCTTACCCTCCTCTTTGTTAAGATATATAGATTCAGCTCCTCGAGTCTGTCACTGTAGAGCACGTTTTCTAATCCTTTAATTATTCTTGTGGCTCTTCTCTGAACTCTCTCCAATTTATCATCAGCCATCTTGAAGTGTGAGCACCAGTATGGGACACAGAATTTTAGCAAGGTCATACCAGTGCCAAACATACAAGTGGAATAACCTTTCTCCTCCTCACGGCTGTCCTTTAGGGGGGGAAGCAGGGCAATCGTCAGAAGCCTCGCGGTCCCATGGCCCCCATGCTGCCCTGCTACCAGCAAGGCAGTGCGTGGCCTGCACCATGCCGTCCCATTGCTGTGTGGCCTGCCCCCCTCCCAGCTGCCTTCAGTGACAAGGAAGGCAAGGGGCGGGGAGGGAGCATGGAGCATGGCCCCTGGGCCGGCCCACCCTGCTGCTGGGGACAGAGCAGCCAGCCCAGGGGCAGGGTAGGAGAGCAGAGCTCAGCTTCTGGACCAGCCCGACATGGCCCCCAGTGTGGGGGGGCCCCCACAGGCTGGCTGACCCTGGACCCCACCCCTAAGGGACAGACCCGCTCCTCTTACTCAGGATCTCTCTCTAGACACATGCCAGGGTCCCATTAGCTCTTTCAGCCACAGCATCACATTGGGAGCTCATGTTCAGGTGATGATCGATCACAGCCCCCACATCTTCTCAGAGGAGAGTCTCCCATCCTATAAACATGGCCTATGTTCTTTGTTCGCTGATCTGTAGTTATGTTTGGCTGTATTAGAGTACATATTCTGTGCTTGCTCCTGCTTTACCAAGCAACCCAGATCTATTTATCATTTCCCCAACTTTAGCGTCCTCTGCAAACTTTATCTGTGATTTTGTTTTCTTCTGGTTCACTGATAAAATGTTAAATAGAGTAGGAATGTTTCATGGTTTACTGCTCTCCGCTAGGGGTGCCTCCTGCTGGCTGCTCTGGGACTAGATCTTTCAGCCTGATGCCCTCTTCCTGTAGTTTCTCAGCCTGTCATCTTGCTCTGTTGCTCTGCAGCCTCTCTCTTCCTCCTCAGGAGCTGTCTTGGCTTCATGACTTAGCCCTCGAACTAGGTAATAACAGTCCTCCCTTTCCATGGTACCATCAGAGTCTTTCACGGTGTCCCAGGCAGCCCCTGCATCTACTGCCCTGGCCAAGTCACTCCCTCAGTGACTGGGATGCATGGCCCCGGACAGTCTTCAAGACTACTGCCCAAATTGTGTCCCTCATTCAGCAGATGGTAGAGGAACCAAGGCCCACACTTTGCTCTTGATTTCAGTCCAGTGGCCCTATCTCTAGCAATGGTGCTTATTCACTCCTGAACTTTGCTGCTCTTCCCGAGACTCTTTCCTATTTCTCAGCTCTGCCTTCTGGCTCCCCCTGGGTTCACTAGGCCAGACTCCCTCCCCATAATGAGTAACTGCAGGCTATCTGGCATGGTAGGTCCAAACACACTTCTATTCTCCCAAGGAGAGATCACAAACTACTCCCTCCTGGCTCTCTCTTCTGCTGCCAACTTTCTGCCTTTATACCAGCCCCAAGAGCTCCATCTCCAATCCACCATTCCAGTACTGGGTCTCCCTCAGCTGCAGTCTTTCATATTAATTGGCCCCATCCTCAGCCCCATTAACCCTTTTAAGGCAGGTACTGTTCAGATACCCAAATCTTGAGGACCAAGAACTGATCCCTGAGGGGCCCCCATAAAACACACCCCTTCAACAATGATTCAATGTTTACACTTATATTTCTGAGACCTATCAGTTAGCCAATTTTGACCAATTTATTGTCTGCCATGCTAATTTTATATCATACTAATTTTGTAATCAAAAGGTTGTGTGGTACAAAGATGAATGCCTTACAGAAATCTGAGTATATAATGTCAACTCCATTACTTCTATCAACCAACTTGTAATCTCATCAAAAAAAATATATCAAGTTAGTATAACGAGATCTATTTTTCATAAAACTAAGTTGATTGGCATTATTTACATTACCCTCCTTTAATTACTTATCTGTTGAGTTCTACTCCATTATTGGATTGATGTTAAGCTGATCAGTCTGTAATTATTTGTGTCATCTTGCTTAGCCTTTTTAAAAAGTGGTGTGAAATTTGCTTTTTGCCAGTCTTCTGAAACTTCCCCAGTACTTCAAGACTTATAGAAAGTCAACATTAGTGGTCCAGTAAGCTTGCCAGTCACCTCTTTTAAAACTCTTTGATGCAAGTTCTCTGGACCTGAGGAGTTAGAAAGTAGCATCTGTATAACATGATACAGAGATACTAATGGAATGGAAAGAGTATTATCACTGTATGATGAGATGGAATCATCTCTTTTCCCCAAAATACAGAACAGAAATATTTATTGAAAGCTTCTGCCTTTTCTACATTATTATTGATAATTCTACCCTTTCCATTTAGTAATGGACTAATACCATTATGAGAACACTTTTTGTTGCTAATATATTTTAAACACCCCTTCTTACTGTTCTTAATCTGATGGCCATAGATTTCTTCTCATGTCCATTTGCTTTCCTTATCAATTATCTACATTTCCTAACTTCTGATGTATATTCAATACTGTCAACTGCTCATTTCTGTATACCATTTTTTTCATTTTTTTATGGCTGCCTTCACTTTCCCTCTAAACCTAGTCATTTTTTAACCAGTATGGCCTTCTTTCTCAGTTGTGGGATTAAAGCTTTTGGTATCCAATAAGGTATTCTTAAGTGATTCCCAATTGTCATTTGCTTTTGTTTTTTTGATTAAATGCTTTCTTACAGCTGATTTGGCTCATAATAGTTTCCAGCGTTGTGAAATTGGCCCTATTAAAGCACCAAGTCTCTCTCTCTCTCTCTCTCTCTCTCTCTCTCTATCTCTATTTATTAGCAGGGACTATATTCTGCTTGCATGTTTATGTGTGATCCAGTTATGATCACTTGTACTTAAAATGTCATTAATTTTTAGTTCTGTGATCAGTTGCTCTTCATTTGTTAATAGAAGGTTTAATAAAAAATCCCCCACATTGACTGCAAAGCCCTCAGGCATTTACTGGGTTTTGGCATTCATACCTTGCTACTGGCTTGTTTCAGTAGAGAGCAGGGAATAGTCTCTTCTAAGCCTGCCTTATCTGACCAAGTTGATCATCTGACCGATTTTCAATATTCCATTTTGGAGCAGACACAGTGTGGCAAACCATTCCTGCTCAGCTGCTGACACAGAGCCCATTTCTGTCATGGTCTCCTGGGCTGCAAGGGTTTTCATTTAAACAGTAAAACACAGAATGAATTATAAATAATACAATATAGATTTACATGATACTGTGTCTATAAAATCAATTGGAAGATAGCACAGGGGGTGGGGAAGAGGAAGGGGTCTAAAAACTGCCCATTCTGTCCTTTTTCCTTTCTCTCCACATTCCCAATCTACGGGACTGTGATAGAGACCACGGACATCTGCTTTTCCTTTCCCAGCTCTGAATCCATTTGAAGACAGCTTCCTTTTGGTGCCAGCAGGTGAATAATGGAAGGACAGGGGTGAGGCCCCAGCCCTAAGGGAAAGGGTTGTTTGGGAGGGTTAGGAGGAGAAGCAGAGAGAAGAATGAGGGGAAGATGCAGAGAAAAGATGGAAGAGGAAGGGAAAGAAGTTGGAAAAAGAAAGGGTGGATGGAGGAATTGGAGGAAGGGATAGTACCATACTGAGGGGAGGGCGTGGGAAAGGAGAGCGGTGTTGTTAGGTATTACCAGGCAGAAGGGGCAAGGCATGTCTCCATCAAGCTTTTATATCCTATTCAGGCAAAGAGCCAATGCAGGTCCCAAGTGGGAGGGTGAGCCCAGGGACTCCGCGTCAGATCTGAAACCTAATGTAGCAAGGCAGGGAAGCTTCTCGCTTATGCAAAGGTGGGAGCCAACTGTCTGTTGTTGAATGCCAAATATTGCTTCAACCCTCCCCAAGAAAAACCAGACAGGGCTGAAAATTAGTCAAGTGGGTTGAATATGTGTATGGTGGAAAGGAAGGGAAAATGTAGAGTCTTTGGAACAGGGGGATCCTGAGATAGAGGCCCCTGAAACATAAGCACTTCTAAAGCTTTGGGGCCAGATCCAAAGCCGCTGAGGGCAAAAGGAGTCTTTTCCTCAGAAAAATTGGGGCAGGTTGCATATGAAATGTATCATTCAACACTCCTAGGTTGGACCCCCTGCAAGGGCCTGGAGAGAAAGTCCCTGGTTCAAATGATTGGAGCAGCATTGTTAGACTTCCTTGCTGAGGCTGCCAGGGTGTACCTTGGCCCTCAGATAGGTCGCTAGCACTGAGCACAGATTCATCAGCTGAACCCCTGGCAATGCCCACTCCCTTCCTGAGGGTGGGGCAGCAGAATGGGGCTTGCTGCTTTTTCCTAATATATCATCTAAACTTCCCCTGCTGCTCCACCATAATCTCTATTGAAGATCAGAAGGAAGGACAGAGGACTCCCAGACACACAGATCTACTTCTTACTTTTTAACTCTGGTATCTGTGGAAGGGCAAAGGAGAACTCCTTCTCTCTAGGAAATCCTCTGAGCATTCTCCAGGTAAAACAAAGGTTTGCTTAGTGTGCCTGAGACAGTGGTTCCAAACCTGGGGTCCAGGGACCCCTGGGAGTCCGGAGACATGTTTCAGGGGGTCTGTGGAGCCTCTCCCTACTGGGGCCAGAATCCAGCTGCAGCCCCGATGCTCCCCACCAGGGCTGCCTCTCCCCGCCTGTGGTGGGATCTCAGCAGGTGGATGGGACTGTGGTGACTCCCCGGTGGGGGCAAGGGCAGAGGGCCATAGCTGCTGTGGCTCGGCTCCACAGTGGTGTGGACCGTGGTGGTGGCACTGCTCTCCGGCTGTCCCAGTGGCACCACCACAGTGGCGTGGGACAAAGTTTGCCTGTGCAGGCCAGATTACATAATCAGCTGGGGGGCCACAAAGATTTTTTTTGTTAAAAAGGAGTCCCCAGCCTGAAAAAGGTTGGGAACCACTGGCCTAAGACAAACCCTGCCTGTCTGAGCAGGGCCTTGCTGGCTTGGTGTCTATGTGGCTATGCAGATGTGCTGCCCAGCAGCCCTTTTTCTAATCCTGCTTTGATGAGCTGCACAGTCAGTCTTTGTATAAGTGATGAATTCCAGGCTGACTGTATGAACTGTTTTCATTGTCCTTATGTCTTGTGACTGTCTTTTGCTGCACACGGCTCCTTCTGATGAGATAGAGATGGAAGCAGTACCTAAAAATCTATCAGTGAATAACCCAGACTGAACAACTAGATGGCTGGGAGAAGATGATGAAGAGATAGACAGTTTGCTCTAGCTGATGTGCAATGGGCTGAGGCTTGGAGCGCTGGCATTTCCTTGGCATCAGGATAGGAGCTAGATGTTAGTGGCAAGACTCAAGGGACTCAAAGAGGAAGAATGAAGAAGCTTAGATTGAGTAAGGGCATATTTTGTGACATAGGACTGTATCCGACTGGAGGCAAAGGAAGCTGACCTGGAGGGGACAGGTAAAGACTCCATGGCTCAGATGAGAAGCCATGTGCAGTAGGAGAAGGATCCTGGACAGCCTGGAGACTCTACCCTAAGCTCAGGGAACAGTACAAAATGGGGAGGAAGCTGAGGCTGGGCAATGAAGGAGAGGTGTATTATTGTTTGCCTCAACGTGTGTGTCCTACATGCTGTCTAAAATGAGGAGTGATTCATATGGGAACCCTCACACAGCTCAACTTTGTCACCTGTCCCAGGAGCTGTAACCCCAGTGCCCACAAGGGCAGAGCTCTGGCAAAGTGGGGCTGACCAGCTTTCCAGTTTTCCTATATCTGCCTACTTGGCAGGAAGCTGCCAGGCCTGAGCCCCATCTCCTCCTTTCTAGAGGTCTGCAGCTGTTGGTTCCCCCTCCTTCATCTCCCCCATGCTGTTCTACCTGCCCCGTGCCGCACTCCGCTCTCTGTACTTGCTGTTTCTCAGACAATCCCAGCCAATCATTTATTTAGCCAGATTTAATAATGGATTGTAGTCATGCTGTGCATGGACATGGGATTCAGCCTTTCTTCTTCCTGATCTTTATCTCCAGGAGGAGCTGCCAGAAAACTCACTTCTGATTTCCCATTCTGCAGGCACTGGCTCTCTTCCTCTCCCAGACCTCTGAAGCTGAGGCAGCCATGTTCACCCTTACCTTTTACAAGTGTAAACTCTGCTGCAAGACCCCCACCCTAGAGAATCCAATGGTGAAGAGATGGCTGCAGCCTTTTATCTGAGGACCTGAAAGGACCAAATCCCACAGGGCGTGGCAGGCAAAACTCCTGTTGCTTTCAAGGAGCAGCTGAAGATCTGGCCCAAGAGTATCATGGACATTAACTAATCAGGCCTCACAACCCCTGAGGACAGCTGTGCCATCCTCCCCATTTTCACCATGGATGGCCCACTCAAGGGCTGGCAGATCTGCAAATAGGAACCCAAATTCCCCCTCCCACCCTGAGTTCTCGCTAGACATTCTTGCCTTCTGTAAAAAACATTGTGCATAAATATCCATTCTTAATGCTCAAGCCCTGTTCTCCCTGCAATGCAAGTCAGCCAGAGTGCTTGCTTCCCGCCGCTGGTCATGGTTTATTTAAACCTTTCATTTTTCCTTAGCTCTGTTAGGGATAGAAAGCATCTGAAAGTCTCTAAACACTTTGTGTGCTGCTCCTCGCTTTCAGACACCATTAAACCCCATGTAACCTTCATTGTGATTGTATGGTAGCACTGGCATTCGAAGACGGAGCACAGGGCACTGAGACGACAGGACACATGCTAAGCAGCACAGGGCTGTTGGGCTATGGAGAATGCCAGATTTAAGTCACAGCATTTCTTTCCAATACACAGATAATCTCTTTTGCCTCTTTTAAGCAAAGCTGCTTTAATTAGCTAACGGTCCTTATTTGTCACCTGACTGAGGGGTTCTTTTAGCTTCTTAAACTCCTCCGAGACCAAGACGTGGTGTAAGCCAGCTCATATGGACTCACAGAATTGGGGGGGGGGGTGAATAGTGTCAGTTTTGAGCAAGATCAAATGATGTGGGCTATCCCACACTAGTGCATAGCTCTGATCATCAACCCAGCTCAGGTTTCCCCATGGCAGTACAGGCAGAGATCTTGGTAAGCATGTTTGCTAGGCAGGAGGATGGATGTACTGGGACTGGCATTTCTGGGCAGTCCATGTGGCCAGATAAACATCTCATGCATTAGTCCATGGCTTGTCTTTTGTCATTGGCTATCTCCATGTTTGGTTCATTCTGATTGGGCAGCCAGGTGGCGAGAACATGATCAGAAACTAGTGAAGAATTCTGCAAGCTGGGATGGGCTTGTGGTGAAAATTAACAGCTGGGAACATCCTGCAGATCCGCAGTTCCTCGGTGGAATGGGCATTCCATGCTCTGGTGCAGCAGGGGAGCTTTTGGAAGAGGGAAACGCTCTCTGTATAGCAGCTGGGATGCTGTGTCTGATTGAAATCAAGGGCCAGGTGTTTTTCAGTGGAACTGCCATTGCCGGCAAAAGGGCATCAGTTGCAGAGTGGAGATCTCATGAGAACAATCTATCATGAGAGGTTTCCATTCTTTGCTGCTAGTGATCAGGAATTGCTAGATTTACCCTGGGAGCTCTTTTCTTGGGAATGATTTGAGTGTGTCCACAACTGGGGTCACTTGAGGATGCTGAGAAAGCACTGGGAGATAAACGGCTTGCTCTTTGCTTCAAGGTCAAGGCAGCTGGAAAAGAAATCTCTCACACGTCTCTTACTCACAGTCAGCATAATAAAATGATCTCACATTAATCAAGGTAATCTTTGCTGTGTTTCCAGCTCAAACAGAGCCAAATAGGGGTGACTGAAAGAGTGAATAAAAGGAACTCCTTTCCTAGGAGCTCAGTCAGGTTGGGGTTTTCCAAGCCATCTATGGAAGTTAGGCACCTAAATCTCACTGCTTTTGAAAGCAATTTTGTCAGCTAACTTAAATAGTCTACCCTGAAAATCCAAGCCTCCTGCTGGGCAGAGCATACTAGCGCCTCCTAGCACTGGGATTTTGATTTGCACACATTGGTAGTTAATCAGCAAATTCACTTTCTGCAGAGAACAATAGAAAATGTAGCCTAAATGCCAGCCAGATTGGCTCTTGGCATAACTCCACCATGATGGCAGGGAAGAACTTGGCCTTTTAATTGGACAAATAAATGTGTGGAGTGGAGAGCAGAAAGGTTACCTCTGCTGAATGCATTGCTGATTTCTCCAGGGGGATGGGATGGGGCCTGTGCATTGAGGAAGGGCTGTCTGGGCATTTTGAGTGAAAAGAAAACAACCCTTAAGGTGGAAAGGGCCAATTATTTTCGGCAATGGCAAACTGAGACTAATGCTGCTGGAAGTGTATTTATGGATGAATATTGCTGGCAATTATGCTAATGGCTGGGATATTCAGACCTGACATCTTGCTCACAGATGATGAATAAGCAGTCTGAAACTCCTGTTCATTTTTTATTTAAACCTTCAGCACTGGTGAATCTAGAGTTCCCTGTGCTAAATGTTACTGAAAAATGTGTTCCTTGATTCCCATACCTAGCACAAACTCAACTCCTGGGATCAAGGGGGTTAATGACTGAAATCATCTCCTGTATTAAATAATTAGTAGACAAACAGATTGACGTCTCCAGTCATCCCCACTCTGGCTGTTGCCTGCTCTCTTTATTTGCTTGATCAAATAATTGGGCAGTGTTTCACAGAGTGGCATGGCTCTTCATTTGGGCTGTTGCAGTGTGTTCTCACACAGGGAATATGAAAGAGTGTCACTAATCAAGGAAGAACAGCATGGTGCTGATAAGATCAAACCTTCCCTTGCTTTCCATTTACATCTTCCACTGAGTCAGGTGAATGGGCTCCTACAATGAACAAATGTAATTGGCTACTGTCTCTGCCCTACTATCCTTGCCCAGTGTGGCTGAACTCTATAGGATCCACCTTTGCCTGCCCTGGGAATAGTGGAGGACTGTACCATACAACCTAAGTGCTTGCCCTGCTCTTAGCAGGGCTGTAACTAGGGTTTCCGATGCCTGGGGCAAGCAGCCCCAAAAGCGCCCCCCCTGCCTTGATCCAGGGTCCAACATCTATACAGCAACGGAAGGGGGGCGGTCGATGCTTTCCCACTGCGGCCAGAGTCAGCAACACGGGTCCCTATCACTCTGCAACAGGGAGAATGGACTCCGTGCTGCTGGCTCTGGCCGTGGCAGGGAAGCAATTGCATCATGCTGGCTCTGGATGCAGCTGGGGGAAGCGATCACCCCTGCCGGCTCCGGCCGCAGCAGAGGATCACTTCCTGCTGGCATGGCCAGAGCCAGCAGGGGGGATTGCTTCCCTGCTGCGGCCAGAGGCTGCAGGTGTGATCGTTTCCCCCTGGCACGGCCAGAGGTGGCAGGGCGATCACTTCCCTGTGGTGCCCTTTTAAATTGGAGCCCAGGGTAAAGCCCCTTTCACCTGCCTTAGCTATGACCCTGGCTCTTAGGTCTCTGGCGCACAGGACAAGTACCAGGCTGCACTGACCCTGTGGGTGGTACTACCTGCTCCTTCCTCTCTACCAGCCCAGCTTTGTGGGCTGGAATGAAGGGATGGCCATGGCCCCACTTCCTGCCTTTCTCTTGAGGTGATTTGCCACAGCAGGTACGAGGGACTGTTATTTTGTCTAGCTCTCACTGGAGGGATGCAACTGGGAGAAAAAGCTTCTTGTCCCAGCTGCCCTAGCTCAGCTATGTACCCATGCTAAAATGAGGCATAATCTGGCCTTGAACCATGTCCATGCTCCACTCCAGAGTGGCTGCATTTAAGTGGGGAATGACGCAATTCCTCTATTTCCCAAATAAAGTACATGAGTCTTTCAGGATGGAAGCAGGGAGAAATGAAAGAGATTTCAGGTTCTGTGTGGATGACTCATAGACTCTAAGGTCAGAAGGGACCAATATGATCATCTAGTCTGACCTCCTGCACAGTGCAGGCCACAAAACCTCAACAACCCACTCTTACAATAAACCTCAAACCCATAACTGAGCTATTAAAGTCCTCAAATCATGATTTAAAGACTTTAATACAGAGAATCAACCAGCAAGTGAGCCATGCCCAATGCTACAGAGGAAGTCAACCCAGCGCCCAAGCCAATCTGCCCTGGGGGAAAATTCCTTCCTGACCCCAAATATGGCGATCAGTTAAACCCAGGTCATGAGGGCAAGTACACAACAGCCAGTCAAGAAGAACTTCTCTGTAATAACTCAGAACCCACTTGATCTACTGCCCCTTCCCAGGTCACTATCATACCCATCACCAGTAGTAAAAGACAGACAATGACGAAGCTACACTGTCCATCGTATCATTCCCTCCATAAACTTATCAAGCTCGGTTTTGAAGGCACCTAAGTTTTTTGCCCCCACCACTTCCCTTGGTGGACTATTCCAGAATCCTCAATGTGCTGGTGTTTTTCCAAGCCTTCTGGGACCAGGCACCCAGAACTCCCTGAATCTGGCTGCACAGGTGTTGGCATGAGAACGGGCTCTTTCTTGGGCTACATGGGTACTCTGGGGTCAAATTGAGACCCAGGCCTGGGCTGAGTTCAGGTCCTATGTGGCAGGTTTGGGTTGGGTCCAGCCATGTTCTAGACCAAGGTGTAGGTCAGCTCTTTCCACATCTGACCCAGTTTGCCCTGTTCTAGCATTCTGGTTTTATTCTGATTCACAGTTTTCCCCAGGCCAATACACATTGCTCTTAGCATGGCCCCTGACTCTCATGACACACCATCTGTTTGCTAAGGAACAAGTCATGCCCAGTCTCAGTTGCTTTATTGAGGCCTCTCTGGCAGGGGAGCTGAAGCACTTCTCATCATAGCATCCCATTCAGCTTGGTTTCCTATTCAGCATGGGTGCACTTCCCTCCTTTCCTTCCCCCAGACACGTGCCACATGCTCAGCCTGAGCATTTAGGCTGGGCACAAAGCCAACTGTTGACTTGGCCTTCAGGGAGCAGAACTGTTAGCAACTATCTTTTTTGTATATGTAACCACGTCCGGCACAGTTGGGCCTTCATCTCCCCTGGGAGCTCTCAGTGCAACTGTGCTCCAAATAATACTGCAGAGCAGCGACAGGAGGGTCAGCAGTTTGGTTTGCATACAGATCCAAAGGGGGAAGCTGCGAATCTTCTCTCAGCCATCTGGATCTCTACAGACACACAGACCTTCACCGGCTGGAGCCCTCCAGAGCACAGCGTTTGCAGAGATGGCTGAGGGCTTCTGGTCCACACATCAGTCAAGGTGGGAGGTGAATATGAAAGATGAGGAGAAAGCAGAACCAGACTTGTTTGAGGTGCAGCACTGGCTTAGTTTAAGGCTGTGTGCGTGGGGAGTGGGAAGGTGCATGGAGGGGAGACCGCAGACAGCAACAGTTCTGATTTGACTAGTTCCATCCAGTCTCCAGTAAAACACCATGACCTACAAACACAGGGCGGGGAATCCAAAGGGGAGCCCTTAACTAACCCATTTGCTGAATTCAAGTGTTTGTGGAAATGTTGTAAATGGAGTTTGGAAAGCTTTCTGCCTTGTGTTCCATTTTTGTTGCTAATGCTTGAAGTTTCCCTATAATTGCTTCCCTGGTTTTACTGCTCTGCAGCTTGTCTGAAGTATTTTTGTTTTAATTACAGTATCGATTAGGCAGGGTGCTATAGAGACCCCCGAAAAGTAAATGAAAAGCAATCACTAAAGAGCGCTCTGTGGGAAAGGTGCCTCACTGGGTCTCAGCCCAGACCACAGCAATTATTATTGTTTATAGAACACTGAAAACAAGCCCTTGGAGATCCCGGCCTGGGAGTTGTATAAAGGCAGGCTGTTATTCTCGACAAAACACAGAGTGTCCAGCAGAACACATGCAGAGGAAAGAGGACATGTCCTTCCTCTCCTAAAATAGGTTGGATTCAGATCCCAGGGCTGGATTGCCCCCTCCCTTGGGAAAATCCGCTGGAGGGACAAAGAGGGAGGCAATGAGAAGCCCTCTAGAGTTCCTCCTTTGTGGGGCAGAATTTACACTCTGCTGTACCACCCCCCAAATCCTCGTACTCTTTAACAGTGCAGCTCCCCTGGCAGCAGACTTCCAACCGATCCATGCTTGGTTGCAGGGAGAAGGGAGAAGGTCAAACACAGGAGGTGATGGCAACTATGCCATAGGCTGGCATACTGGGCATCACTGAAGTGGCCTGTTTCCTAGATCCGTGGTTTTCAAACTTTTTTTCTCAGGGTCCAGTTGAAAAAAATCATTCATGTTTGTGACCCAACAATTACACCTGTCAGTAAGTAATGCATTCCAGTCTTTTGGCGGCGGCAGCGGGGGACACTCCAACCCCGTACCTGAGGGCAGCGGACCCAGTACTGGGTCCCAACCCATAGTTTGAAAACCACTGTCCTAGATCATCTGCTTGGCTGCCATGGAGAACATCATCAGTGATGGAGGAGCTGGAAATGCCCTTAGCTCCTGATGCCCTGGGCTGAGCCAAGGGAACCCATTTCCGGAGTGTTCTCCGCAAGCTGGATAGCCCCAGAAGAATGTGCCAGCTGACTAGCAATGAAGACCTTTTTCTCGTAGCTGTGCAAGGGGTGCTGTGTGATGAATTTCTTCCTTGGCCCTGGCAGGCTCAAGTGCCAGCCAAGTGTCTTTCCTGGGTGTGGTCAGCAGTTTGTCTGGCAGAGAGTATTCCCAGCTGTGGTGGCAGGGTTCCCAGAGATTTCTGGAATGAAATCTTGGCTCCATCAAAGTCAGTGGGAATTTTGCCTTTGATTTCACTTGGGCCCCCGCTGTGCCGAGTGAATATTCTTGGACATTCCCAATATATCCTGAGGCGGGGAAGGGCTTAATTAATATACCTTCCTTTCTGATGAGTTATGGAGAGAAGGAAGTGGGTGGTTACCTACCTGTCTGTCTGTTATCTAGAAGAGTACCCAAAATCCATTTTAAAAATATTGCTTGTAATAGTGGTTAGCAGCCCCAGATGCAATCAGACCTCCATTGTGCTGTATAAGAGACATCCTGGGCCCTGAGGAGTTTCAAGTTGAAATGGATAAGTTGGAAAAACGCTGGGAGAAAGAATGAGCTATCATCTGAATTGTACACAGGTGGAAATGAGACAAATTGATATCATTTGACATGCACAAAGTCTTTGGCAGGGACAGACCAGTCCAGTGCCGTAACCACACAGCTCATCTTCCTCATTTCCTTTCAGAAACCCTGTTTCACTGCAAGAACTAGCCATGTTATTTTTGTGCAGCTTTGTTTGCCACTGCTGAACAAACTGTAACTGTGAAGCACATTAAGTCTCATGTTTCAAAGAGGCAATAACATAAGTTATAGGCAGGAGAAAAATATGTCCCTTAGAGCTCATGGAAAGAGAGGCATGGATTCAACAATAACTTTTGTAGCACAGCAAGAGAAATTTTAAAGACATGAGAGGTCAAGAACACATCCACTAAGGCCAACTGCATCAAGGTTAATTGCAAAAAGAAAAATTTAGCATGAAACCAGCGAGAAAATATTAAAGAGAAAACCCATCTACCCTGGTTTTTTAAAAGCCCCTCCCATAGGACTGTTTTCATGACAGATCACTATTCAGCTAGAATGTAGCACAAGAGCTACGTGGGCTGTGAAAAGAAAGGAACACACTGAAAGAAGAGTAGAATGTTATCTTGTCAAGGTAATAAAAGGACTGAACCTCCCGCCTATGCCATAAAGAGAAAGTTGGCTGTTTCTGAAATACAGCGGATGTATTGCTGGGAAATCTCAATTAAGAATTTTAGAAGGTGAAAACCTTTCATCCACTTGACACCCGAAAAAGATTCCTCGGTAAAGAATGGATAGTAAAGGCATTCGCCCTTAGCTAGTCTAGCATGAAGGGATGTCTTGTGAATGCTTACCAGATTAATGAGACAGAAGACTTGTAAATATGCCAGAAAAACACAACAGTTTGAGATGAGACAGGTGCCTTGTTGGGGTGGAAATTAACATTCATGAGCCCAAGCATTTTGTGAAAGCTGCCCTGGTGGTGTGGAGGGCCGTGGTGCCAGTCAGCGTGCGCTTGGCAGACAGAGAAAGGTGTGCAGGGCAGATCCACCAATATGGGAGGGTTGATGCCTTGGAGTGCTGTGTGATAAGGGAGCTAGCCTCTTAATAAAGGGCCTTGCCCTACCTCATTGAGGCTAGAAAAGGTGATTTCCTGGCTGGTATCCGATCTTCCTCCCAGTGCCAGAAGTAGGTATTTTGGCACCCGGGACAAGCAGCAATAAAAGAGCCCTCCCCTCCAGGAGTGTTGCTGTCTGCTGCCCCACTCCCACCCAATCCAGCCCCAGCTGCTGGCAGCAAGAGGCTCAGAGCCGAATCCAGCCCCTGCCACTACCGGCTCAGAACAAATGGCATCCTCTACAATACAGTGCCTGGAGCAAAGCCCCAGTCACCCTGCCCTAGTTATGGCCCTGCTAACTCCCACATCGCAGGGCCCCTCTGGAATCCCACACCTGAATCCCACTGCACTGCTGTTCCTAATTCTGTCTGACAGAGCAGATTTTCTTTAAATAAGACTAAAACCTTGCATGGGGAAAGAGACCAGTTTGGATTTGCCCTTCCTTTCTGTGTAGCAGCAGTTCCCTAGGCCTGTCCACAGAATCTCCTCTCACCTCATCTGTGCCCAGAGCCTGGCCAGGGAGGTAGAAGAAATGTCAGCTGTAAGTGATAGCCAAGCAGTGCGGTGACCAGAATGATCAAAAAAGGGTGTCCCAGACAACTTCTTCCTGGGAAGCTGAGCAGGAACTCAAAACCCTCCTACAGTTCCAGCACTAAACTATATGAAAGTCCAAATCCCTAAATGATACCCACATAATGAATCTGCTAAGCACGGGATTGCAATGCCCATCACTCTCCTTCCCTGCTACAACTCCCTTTCCGGAGGCCTGGGAAGGGGAAGACTCTTGAATCAGGGTGTGGCTGGACCTTTTGGGAGACAGCAGCCATAGGACGAGGAGGGAGCTGAAGAGACAGAGGCAGAAAGGACCCCCAGGGACTGTATGCAGAACCGTGTGTGGAGCAGGCTGCAGCCGTCAGATGTTACAGCTAGAACTGGGTTTGTGTGAGAATTGTGGGGGAGTAACACCAGCTGAGCAAGGAGCCAATGCAGAGGGGCCCTTGACAGGGTGCATCAACCTCTCTCTGGTCTAGAAAGGGTTGAAGACTCACTGTGGGCTGAGGAAGCCGTGGCTCCTGCCTCTGCTGGGCATGGAAGGCCAATATAGAAGGAGCTTGGTCAGGGTGAGCCACTGACCAGGAACAACGCAGACTGTTGGCTCTCTTTACAGAGCTGCTGCAGAGGTGAGTCCCAGACCCAACCCATGCCAAGCCCCAGATGGATCCTAGGCTGTCAAATGAACCTTGGGGTGGGAGAGAGTTGCCAGGAGCTGTGTTGGCTGGGACCCCGGGCAGCCATAGGACACCGCCAGTGCTGTTCCCTCTAAGCCAGGTGTGGCCACACTGCAGCTCAGGAGCCACATGTAGTTACTGAATGAAAAATTGTGGCTCCCGGAACAACATCAGCAAATCAATTTAGGAAAGCAGCCCCAGCCTAGGAGTTTAGGAGGGGGTTGGGATGGCAGAGAGAAGTGCGGCATGGTTGGGAATGGTGGGGACAAGTGCGGCATGGTTGGGATTTTAAAAAATTTGCCACTAGCCTGCAGTCTTCATCGAGCAGCAGCTAGGTTTTTACTGTATAGGCCTAATTTTCATGGTAACCTTAAGTAATTATTAGATTCTGACATTAGTAGGGTCAATATTTGTCCTCTTTTTATGATGAAATTAAAATGTGCAATGAATTTTAAACTGAGTAATTTTGGAGTAGGTAAAAGTATATGGCTATATGTCTCAGTGCGGCTCTTGAAGGTTTAATAATCAACTTGTGTGGCTCTTGAGTTTCATAAGTTTGGCCACTCCTGCTCTAAGCTGTGCGTGTGTGCGCGCACACACAGGTTGTGAAACTCAGGCAAAATAAAGCAAAATAAAGTGCACACAAAAAAATTCAGCAGTGCTAATATTAGTGTACACAAGAAATTTTTTGCTCACAGAAACAATTTTTTTGTGTACGCAGCCTGCATAAAATTAGAGGGAATATTGGCTGCCAGCAAAGATGGAGTAGGAGGCCACCCAGGGGACTTGGATGGTGTTAGGGTGGGTGAAGAAGGGTGCCCCTGAGTGAGTTTCAGGAGGATCCCTGCTGAGTTGGGGAAAAGAGTGTAACCCCTTCACCAACACAGCCCTGGACTGGGGCTCAGAGGAACAGAGAGGGCCCAAGCCCACCTACCTTGGGTGCCACACCCCCTGAGTGGCACCTGACTACTCCAAAGGGCCATTGGGCCACACTGCCCCAATTAGAGGACTGACTCTGGCTATTGGGCCACCCTGCCTTGACTGGAGGGGCATCCTACTGACCCCATATACTAGGCTGTATTGCCCCAGACAGGAGCATCGCTCCATTGACACTGACTCAGTGGCTTTTCACCACTTTCACAGTTAGGTGACCTGATGACCATGACAGGGCATACCAACCAGGCCCCAGGCCCTAGGAAAGACACCAGCTGAGCTTGGTTTGGAAACCTACCACATCCTCTTTGCTTGAACATAGCCTGGCCTGGACAGCCCTGACTCTTCTTGGCTGGCCTGTCCCAGGGACCCAAACAGGAACTGCCGTCACTCACCGTGACGGTTTAAATCTCTCTACCTAGGGTGTCTGCAACCTTCCCCTTCCTGCGAGCCTCATAAAACGCCCTTTCTCTGAGCTCTGTGTCTTAGTGGTTACTGGACCCACCAGGGCTGAGCCAACTAGGCCTAGCCACTGAAGCATCCACAGTGCTTGCATGTGAGTCAGTGCAGCTGGTGGTGCCCTTGTGGTTTGGAGCGCACCAGCTCTGAGCTACCCCAGTAATTACACCCGATGAACTTCCCTGCTCCAGCTGCCTGACTTCTCTGCCCATCTTGCATTTGTGTCTGGTGAGTTTATGTTTCAGCAATTAGAAGTTGTGGCTCTGGATAAGAAACTCAGCAGGGAAGGACAGTTTTACTCTCTGGCCCTCTGGCATTTATTGCTGGTTAGCAGCGTTGGCTTGTTTGTGTTTCTCTTTTTAGCAAGAGTTTTTGAATGCCGATTAGCTTCCCACTGTCCCATGTTTCATGTGGGGCTGGAATCTGAAGGACCGAAGCAGCTGTCTCTGCATGGCTGTGCTCCCAGCGACTTTCCTGGAGCTGCAGGTGCTCCGCCCCATGTCATTCAAGCCCAAGGTGTCTTACATTGGGCAGCCAGACGTGGAGGCAAAGAGGACACAGCTGCAAATGCTGGCCTTGGCATCTTGCTTTGTATTTTTGCCTTTCAGCCCTTTTCGGCCTGAGCCTATGAGCCCCCCTTGACATGCAACTCACTCTTAGGTTTAGGTGCAGAGCAACTGCAGGGTTAAGCCCTTTACAAGGCAAAACTGCCTGCCTCCTTATGCTCTCTTTTCTGGGAGTTGATTGGTGACTTGTGAGATGGAATGGGCAAAGAACTGTGGGATAGCATTGGTGGGCTCCCAGGGCCCGAGTCCATCTTGGCTGTGCCCATACTGCAAAACAATTGGCTTTGAACACTGGGTACTTACTGAGCTCAGGTGCCGATCCTCCACTTCATGGGGTTCTAGGACCTTGGATCCAAGCCCAGATCTCAGAGATTTGTGTACAGATGGGGAGAGGATGAGGGTCTGAGTGTGAGTCTCAATCCAGGCTTACATTACTGTGTAGAATAAACCTGGATTCCCAGTCACTCCCTATGTTCCTTCCCAAGGACCTGTACTGTGAACCTGGATGCCCAGTCACTTCCTATGTTTAACCCTATGATTGTCTGTTCCTTTATAACATTTTCTTAATAAATTTTTTTTAATTCCCTCAGAAACCAGAGCAAACTTTCCTGAGCAGCAAGCGCCTGTCTTCTCAGTGGAAGGACAGAAGTTTAAAGTGAATATGCCAAAGCTGCAATGCATGCCTTGGAGGAGGGGAGGGATGGTGGCCTGTGTTGTGAGGCAGCTAATGACTCTGCTGACCTAGTTTGATTAGCTTCAGGGAAGATGCATGAATTTGAGGCCTGCGTGTGAGCAGCACTGACAATAAAAATGATTCATGCATGTTTCATTATGGATGGTGTCGAGGAGAATTTGTTTGGGAAACAGATCAGATCTGTGGCTCATCTAAGCTTCTGACACCAAGCAGGACCAGCTGCTTTAGGAGAGGGTGCGAGCGACCTGCAATGGCTGTTGATGCTGGTGTATTAACTGAATGGAGGTAGAATGAATTTGAACATTTCCCAAGGCCACCTTTCTCTACTTCACAGTATTTGTTTGGAACAAAACACATCTCTGCTAACACCGCAAAGTAGGCAACTTTATTAACATGTCATTTTGCCCCTTCCCCAGAACATCCTTGTATGTCACTGTAACCAGGAACTCCAATTTGTAAGCTGCAAAGCAGTAAAACCACCATATATTCAGTTATGTGGCAGGCTTCTGAAGGCTGGACCTTTGTATCTCTAAGGAGTGCTCGAGATGCGCAGCCGTTCTGGACACAGGCTGGTACTTACTGTTACAAAGGAGATGAAAGTGGAGAGCAAATCTTGTAGCCTGCAGCTATCTCTCCAGTGTGCTGTGCACACAAGACAAGCATGTAATTGCATGTGCCTGAATGAGGATAGACCCGCATTTGGAGGAATTAGGCCTTGTTAAACTAGGCAGTAGTTTTCTGTATACCTTGCAAAGGTAGCAGCTGGGAAAAATGCCACTTGCAGGATTTTCATGTCTGACATGATCAGGGGGCCTTTCAGGAAGCTGCAAAAAGGAGAAGGACCCTGCAAGTTTGTCTCTCCCATGTGTCTGAGACACAGAGGCTGTGTTCACACGTA
Source organism: Podocnemis expansa (assembly GCA_007922195.1). Taxonomy (NCBI): domain Eukaryota; kingdom Metazoa; phylum Chordata; order Testudines; family Podocnemididae; genus Podocnemis; species Podocnemis expansa. The sequence goes on along the minus strand of ML682007.1, from coordinate 30,804,491 downwards.
AACTGTTATTTTGAAATAAGTTATTTTGAAACAAGTTATTTTGAAATAAAGTCCTTATTTTGAAATAACTTAAATCAAAATAAGAAAATGTTAATTTGAAATAAGGGAAACCCTCAAAGGGAAATAGCATACCCTGTGTGTGGACATGCTATTTTGCTTCAGAAGAGGGGCAGCGTGGAAGGTGTGGCAACACGGCCCCCTCGCTGGGCCATGCCCCCACCCAATACAAAAAAGAAGGCACCCTGGGAAGGAGAAGGCAAAAGCGTTATTTCGAAATAACCCTTATTTCAAAATAACATGTCCAAAAGGCATTGTTTCGAAACATCCATTTCTAAACAATGGCTATTTTGATTCCATGCGAGGTTTTACTGTTTTGAAATAACATCCATTATTTTGAAACGACGGGGTCCTGTCATTTTGAAATAACGAAACATCGGTCAGACATGCTCGGCTTTATTTCAAAACAACAGCCGTTGTTTCAAAATAAAACCCTAGTGTGGACACAGCCAGACAGTCTGTGGAGATGGGCAAGGGAAGAGGAGCTGCCAGCCAGGCATGGGACCAACCTCTGTTGGGCAGAGACTGACTTTTCAGCTTATCCTCTTCTTCAGGAGTTTTTGTCTTTTATTGTTCTCCTGTGTGTGTTCATCTGAGAGTGCAGTGATTGTCTGACTTCACCCCACAGAGTCCTTATTGGGGCACCTAAGTAAAAACCAGGTGAGTGAAACCAGCCAATCTCGAAGGATCTCACTCAGGAAAGCAATACAAGACAAATGTGGCCACATCACCTGTGGGGAAACCTTTTCACAAAGCCAGCATTAGGTATCTGACCTCTCCGCCATGCTCTTCAAAGGAAACCCGCACACTTTCAGAAGGTAAGCCTGGGAGCTTCCATTCAAAACTTTGCTATCCCCTAAAAATCCTGGTCTTATTAACCACCCTGGATTTATGGCTTATTATAACACCCTGTAACCCACTGACCCTCCTTTTAGTCCTACCTCTACAGAAGTTTTAATGGACCACTTCACTTTGAATGGTCCCTTAGAAAATGTGCTAACCACTAACATTTGATCTTGTGTGTAACTGCCACATTCTCAGTATGTGTCCCAGTCCCGCAAAAGAACTCTGCATAGCTTGGCCATGTCATATCTTGAACTCAGCACTCTGTAAGCCAGCCCCTTTCAGAGGCTGGTGAGAGCCAGGACTTCCCACACTGCAGCAGTCTCGGTGTTAAATGGAACGGCAGGAGAACTTCAGGCTCTGTCTCCTGTTGTCAAGCACATAAGGTAACTACTCTGTTGTTTCTATGCAAGATTGCCAGTCACCAGTGAACAGGAATGGTTCTTGGGCCTCTTTCATTTGTTTATCAGTACCAAAGGACCACAGCCAGCTCCTTGCATTTTTGGCCGAAAATGTTGTACCTACTTTTGTTACAAGCAACCCCTAAGAGGACAGTAACTGAACCAGAGGCAGGGAAGGTGGCATGTGTGTTTCTCAGTTCATTTACTCTGTGCGTTTGGTTTTGTGTCCTTTGCATCTGGTTCACGCATCACTCTCTCTTCCCCAGAGCCTGCTCATGTTCTTTGTCAGCAGCAGGCTTGCGGGTTCTGACTGCTACAGAAATACACATACATGTAATATGATGTCGTAGGGCAAAGCTGCTGCAACTGAAGAGGCAGCAAGTGGGAGTGTGCTTAGAGAGGAAAGGGAGAGGGAGGCATGTGGAGGGGTGGACTCACATCTGGTTGATGGATTGCTTTCAGCCTCACCCAAAAAACGCTTAGAAATATCAGAAAAACCTTTGTAACATCTTCTTTTAAGGACAATTTCAGGACCTGCTCTGGGGAACAGCAGTTTTGGAAAATTAGTCCCTGTAAAATTGCAGGTTGACAGCATCCCTTTACATCAGGCTCACCTGCCAGCTGTGTTCACTTCATGGCCCCATTTTACAGACAGTGAGATGGGGCCCATGAGGACCAGCAGATTAGCTCATGACCAGAGCAGAGACTGCTGGATTCAGCATCCCACCAACCCCATTCCCTGTCAGTGTGAGGGGAATAAATGTGAGATGGAAGAAGGGGTCTGGATGGGTGAGGAGCATGCGTCTGATAAATCCCATTCCCAAGTGTAGGTGTTTCATAGGACTATCACATTGAGACACTGCATTAATCGTCATGGTAACAAAGCAGTGGTAAACAATCTGAAATCATCCCAGAAAATAGCATGGAAGTGTTCACTTAGGCTTTAACATGAATTAACTACCATGTTGGCAATGGCTCAAATCAAATGCAACAATCATACATCCCAGAAGTTCCCCCAAAAGATAACAACAACCTTTCCCTATGGAGCAGAGCAACGACCTGTACATATAACAAAATCAGCTTGTGGGGACCTGACGGCTGAGTTGGCCTGATGGGACCCTGGAACTTGAGCAAGGACCTATCTTCTTGGCCCAGCTGACTGCTCTCCTGTCTCTGAAGACCAGGGAATGTGACTGACACTGCTGGGATCAGATGAGAGCTGGGGGCTTCAGCTCCCCTTTTTCCTCTTCTCCCCATGCAGCTTTCTGGAGGTGGGGATCACTCTGGAGTGGAAGCCGCAGGGCCAGCCCTCACCCACAAAGCGGGATCTGCCCTCAGTGTCAGTATTCCTCTAGCGTTCCCTTTGACTGCAGGCAATAAGCTGCAGTTCTTGGCTCGGGATGCAGGAGCTGTTGGGAGCGGAGGACTAGGTTTGTGGGACTGGCCTGCCAATGGGTCCTTACTGCCCCATCTCCCTGGCTCTCGGCTGGCTTCCCCAGTTGCAGCTCCCTGCCCCTTCCCGCCTTAAAATGGTGAGGTACTAACCATTGCAGATGGGCACCTAGAAAGATAATATGATGTCTGGCATTATTACTTTTCTCTAGGGAGCACTGTGGGAGGGGACAATTAACAGCTTTTGTTGTAACCCAGCCTGCCAGGCCCATTCCCCTCACCCCCACGTGGATTCCTACATGCTGCCTGCCTTGGTAAGAAAGAATTGCAGAGAAAAAGAGCGAGTGATGCAATAAATAGCTATAGATTTCTTTCCCTGCAGAACAAATACTGAAGCAGGAAGAGCGTGAGGGAGTTTCTCCCTGCACAATAGCCTCTGTGCTGGGAAATCACATTGCAGCCAAACAAAATACCTTAGCACTAACTCCTTCTGCCAGCTCAGAGGGGTAAAACAACAAGCCAAATGTGAGCTGCTTCCAGACGTCCAGGGGCTGGGGTGTTAGGGAAAGTGCTGGGAGTGGCCACCATTCTTAGTTCTGTCCCCTCCATCTGCCTTTAGTGGTTCCCCCTTTCCTGGGTGTTTGCTCCCTCTGGCTGGTGAGTGTCCTCTTAGTCATGGGCTGGCCAGACTGTACATGTTCTTCCTTCTAATCATTCCTCTCAGGGCAGTCACTCCAGCATCCTAAATGCTCTTATTCTTCTTCCCTGGATGGTTACTGTTAGTGATGTGGCTTTGATACCTGGGGCTCAGAACTGGAGGCATTGCACCACAACTATGAAAACAGGCTAAAATTCTGTGCTCTTCCTTCAGGAGGAGCTTTCTGGGTCCTGGGCTTATCTAGGGACCAAAACAGGCTTCTGTATAAATTAGAGCAGCCTCAGGGATGCTCTAATCAATATACAGCAGTTTTCCAAGGGCTGTACATAGGCTAACGCTAATTCATGTTCCAGTGCTGCCCAGAAGCTCTGAGTGCTACAGAGACTCCTTTTCCTGCCTCCTCCACTGAGGGGAGGCAGTGTGGGGCAGCTTATAGTAGCTTGGTATTAGATAATTCTCCGCTAGCTCCTTGCTGCACAGTTCTAGCCCATCTGATACTGGAGCAGTGTACAAAGGGCTGGAGCAGAGTGCAAGATAATGCTCAGTTATGTCTTGTCTCTGCATCAGCAGCCCAGTGCTATGCTAACCGTTTCTGTTTTGGGGCTAGGTCACCTGGCAAACATCTCTTATTTGCTGTCCATGGTCTGTTAGCCCATTTCCAGGCATCCCCTCCCAGTCTTAAAGAAACAGCTAAGCTCAAAACAGTGTGATGATTAAGAAGTGTCTTTGCTCCTTAGTTACATAAAGGCACATGGAGCTTATTTCAAGCCCAAGGCCATATAGATACTGGTAATAGCATCCCAGAGACAGCCTTTGTCACAGAAAACAGTTACATTTGTTCCCTGGGCTTGGGTGAGCTGTGTTTGTGGCAGGTCCTGAGTGAGGGAGGGCTGTGTGCCAACCTCATGCTCCCTAGGGTTGTGGGGCGACCTCAGGGTTGCCTTAATTTATGCTGGCAAATCATAGGGCTACTGTACTAGCTGGAGAGATCCAGAGTGGTCCTACATGCCCCTTTTCTTGGGCATATTCCTGTGCCACAGAGCACTGGGGGATGCTGCTGAGTCTGTTGGCTCCCTGTCACTTGGGGAATACTTCCTCACAGGTGCATTTAGCCACTCAGTTTCCCTGCTCCAGTGACACAAAGGCTGGAACCAGAGACCCAGGATCTGGATTAGGTTAACCTAAAAGCCCCCCATGCTCCTTCTAAAGGGAAGAGATGTCTTGGTCTGGGCTGCTTATTTGCAGTTGGCTGAGGTGCTGATGCAAGATGGTTCCTCCCCTGGCAGAAAGCAGGACTGACTGATGAGGGAGAGTGGCCTGGATCCTCAAAGGTTTGGGTGCCTCGCACCAGTTCAAATCAGTTGGAGTGAGGTGTTTAATACCTTTGAGGATCTGGGCCCTGATCTGCAGTCGGATAACTGGAGAGGCTCAAATATTCAGGATTTGATCCTTCCTCATTCAGGTGGAGAGAAGTTTTACTGTTGATGGCTGTGGGAAAAGAATGGGGCCTGTGTCCATTAACACTGTGTCTAAGTGAGCAGTGGAAGAAACATGCCAGTGAACTCCAGAGACAAACCATGTATGTCAAGCCTGTCCCAGTCTCTGCACAGATATCCCCAACTGACCTGATCAAATAGATGCCTTTTCAGCTTCCATAGAAAGAATCACAGCTGGAACCATCTCACTTCTTCTATTATTAAACAGTTGGCTCATCTTAGCTGTTGAGAGCCTTCCAACGTGGGCTCTGGGGTTTTCACTGCCCTAGGCAAACTGGAAAATGTCCACTCCTTTCTAGCCCATTCTGTTTTTATGCAGTCTGGGTTACAGATTGAAAAGCGGCTCATTGCATAGCTTCACCCCTGCCAGGTCAACTCTTGTGCCTCTTCCTCTAGAAGTGATTAGTGGTGTGCAGTCCTTTGGTATGTTGCACTGTTTGCCCCGCATTGTGATTCCAGGACATGTTCTGTAAAACAAAGAACATCGCAGACCAGAACCAGGGTGGGGTCAGACCCAGCATCAAACATGCTGCCGCCTGTCCCCATGCCTGGAATGAATCTGGACAGCAGATGGATTCACATGGGGTGATGAGATGGTGGACTAGGGTGGCCACGTGGCTTGGATGTATTCCAGGAAGTTTCATCACATGACTTCCTCTTTAATTAAAGATTCAGCTCTAATTCCTGGATATTACAGGACAGTCTTGGATGGCCAGTGACTGGTTTGCTAGACAAAAATGTCCTGTTAGTCTGGGGCTCATGCGATGAGCTCTCAGCACATTCCTGGTTCACACAATCAAGAACTGTTTGACATTTTTGCTGTCCTTAAAATATTGCTGCCTAAGGCAGACATCTGTTCTGCCATGAATGGCCAGCTCAGGTGGCTTCCCAGAATAAAACCTCCCTGGTAGGGGAGGGGCTGAACACAGGGTCCTGTGATGAGGGGAGGGTATGTCAGGGGAGTTCTTACATGGGTGGGTAGATGTCAGAGTTCACTGAGCCCCTGGAGCCCACTAACACACATAAAGAGCTGAGGAATCAGCGCTCTGGTGGGAGATGGCAAAGACAGAGCGTTCGTGCTCGACTGAACAATTTCATCAAGTGCTGACAACAAAATAGGAAAAGAGGATGTCTGAAAATTTGTGATCAGAGCCTAGATAAAGACCCTGCAGAGTGATCCCAGACACCAGCATCCCCATGGTCCCCTTAGTAGTGTAGGACTAAACTGAATGCTCTGTTTTCTGTTCTGGCTTACTTGCTGAGTTTGACACAATTGACGTGGAGTGCTTAGTTCTCAGCTCCCGGCTTAATGGGGTCTCCAGGGCCTTGGCCTGTCACTGATGGCCCTTTCCAGGCCCCATCCAGGAGTGGTCTTAGGGTTTCTGGGGCCCAGGCAAAAGTCAAGGATTGCCCCCTTCACACCACATGGGGGGGCTCCATCCTTGAACTCCACCCCCGCCTTCCTGCTGGGCCTCCCTGGTCCCCCCACTGCCCCCTCCCCTGCCACAGCCTCCATGGCTCCCCCGTCCCCCCGCCGGGGTCCCCAGCCCAAACACCAGCCTCACTGGGGCCTCCCTGGCCCTGCTGTGATCCCTGCCACTGGCCCCACTGCCAGCCTCACCAGAGTGGTCCCCACTGTGGTCTCTGGCCTCGCTGTCCCCACCACCAAGGTCCCTGGCCTCGCCACCAGCCTCACCAGGGCCTTCCTGACCCTGCCATACCCCCAACCCCCTCCACCAGGGCCCCTAGCCCCACCGTGAGCTCCAGTAGCCCTTTTTAAGGCTCCTGGCCCCAAAAGAGGTGGCAGTCACAGGCAGTCTTAGCAGGTGGAACCTGTGGCAGCCAGGCACATTGCAGGACCACTCCCCCTGCAGGGTCCTGGGCAGCTGCCCACACATCCCACCCGCTAAGACCACCTCTGGCCCCATCCTGTACGATGCTGGGTGTCTGCAGGCTGCAGCATCCAGTGAAGTCACAGAGAGCTGAGGACTCCCCATCCTCACAAAGGTAACTTCTGGGACAAGGGGCACAATTGGTTTGTGTCCTCCCTCTTTGAGTGTTTCTCTGTGGCTGGCTCTCTGAGCTCCAACCATGTTAGAACTCAGTCCTGGCTTCTTTGAAGTTGATGACAAAGCTCCCTTTATTTGAAATAGAATCAAGCCTGTGACATCTGAATTCAGTGGCAGAGGCAGATGTGGGATAATCTTCCCTCCATGTAGGTCTCATCCTGATCTCTGCTAGTTAGAGATTGGCTCCAGCTGTGAAGCATGAGTGCTGAGAGAGTGGATGAACTAGAGGTGAGATTTTCAGGCTGCCTGCTTTGGGGCGTCTGTTGCGTCTGACTATTTACCTTGCACATCAAAGCTGTCACTGGACTGTGACGGTGTGCTGTTGCATTTGCTACACTCTCTCCCTGAGTTACCATGGAGGTCTGGATGGCAGGCAGGGAGGTCCCTGCACATGCATTATTTGATCTGTGTAGTTCATTCATCCCCCTGCATTTGCCCACTCTTCATGGCCTTGATACTCCTGGAAGGGGCTGACTGTATAGTTGTAGCATCAGAATGACCATAAGAGGGTAGCACTTTTCTGAGGCCAATGGCAGAATGCTGGAACTTTGCAAAGCGGCTGCCATGTGAGAAGAACCCTATTAGGATTTGCAAGCACTCCTATTCCCTATATCTGGGCAGAGCTGAACAACAAATCATGCCCTCACAGTCTCCTCATGCCACTCTCCTTTTTATTTCTGTTGCATGGTGTGAGGCTGTGTTTAGAGGGAAGCAGTGTATGCCAGACATCAGCTTGCCCAGTTTGTAGCCTTGTGCTCAGTAGAGCATAGGCTGCATCTACACTACAACTGGAAATGTGCTGCCCAGTCCAGTAGATGGACTCTAGATTTGCTTCGACTAGACTGCTGCTAAACAGAGCAGTCTGGGCACTGCAGCCTGGATGGTTGGTTGTTTCTGATCTTCTTTGAATTTGAGGGTGTTGGATCTGAACCCATCTTTATAATGGGTTCCATGTTGATCCAAACGTGAAATGGGGCTATTTGTATCTGAAGTCTCAGAAAAGCAGCTTGTAAGATTCTAGCACTGTCAGCTTCAAACCCTCGCCCTGGCTTGGCCTCAAGCCTGAGCCTAATCTGGATCAACATCCCATCTTCTCACTGTATCTCTCCTGCATCACACACAGTCTACCAGGGATGTGTTTATTGTGCTTGGGACCTGGGCTGAGCCATGTGAAACCTGCAACGCCATGAAGTTCACCAGGTAGTCCAGGGTTTAGTTAGAAGAGTGAAGATCATTCCTTGTGGTGACTCTTCCATGTGAGCCTGGCCTCCTTTATGGTAATGTGCAAAACTCATAACTCCAACCTTATATGTCTTCCAACCAACTAAAGAAATTCCTCTTTGAAGACCACTTAACACATTCCTGGATAGGTCATTTTCAGTGACTGAACCTCGCATCTCTAGATTTAAAAGCATGTACTGTTACAGTTAAAGATAAATAAGAACTTGTACCTCTTTGAGATTCAGCCACTCAAAGAATTAATGAGGGTACACCTAAATAATGAGAAGTCTCTGATCTGTTCAGACAATCTGGGAACAACGCAAAGGGCTGCATAAATGTGAAGAAGAATCTGTTTGCTGTGACTATCCCACCCCACCCCAGTGGGGGAAGAAGCAAATGAAAGTGACTGCAGGAAGGAAACTCCCTGGGATCCTGAGCCAAATACTCAGCTGTTGTAAATTGCCACAGCTCTACTGGTTCCAGTATCACATGACTGGGGTGTCCATTCATGCATGCTGAACAAGGAACAGTGAGCAGTACATGAAGATCTAATGGTCAGAATTTGTTCTGTTACACTGTTCAGGAGGTATCTGTAGCAAATATATTAGTAGGGACAAGGAGAGCTTCCTGTCCGATCTGCAACAGGGTATAGGTAAAATCATAGGAACTGGAAGGGACCATGAGAGATCATTGAGTCCTGTCCCTGGCACTCATGGCACGACAAGTACCATCCAAAACTATCCCTGACAGGGGCTTGTCTAACCTACTTTTAAAAATTTCCAATGATGGAGATTCCACAACCTCCCTAAGCAACTTATCCCAGTGGTTAATCACCCTGACAGTTAGGAATTTTTTCCTAATGTCCAACCTAATCCTCCCCTGCAGTAATTTAAGCCCATTGCTTCTTGTCCTATCATTAGTGGTTAAGGAGAATTTTTTTCTCCCTCCTTGTAACAACCTTTTTGGTACTTGAAAACTATTATCAAATATTTTTTGCAGTGAACAGTTTGATTAGAACCACATCCACAAGAAACTCACTAAACAACCCCACTGTGGAGCAGACTGAAGCATTTGGACTATTGTGGGGTACAACAACTGCTATAAGCTCTGTAAGAGTCCCACTGTAGTAGGCGGTGCCATTGCTTGAAGAGACACCAACGGTTTTGCTTTTTTTTATAGAAACAACACTGCCAATCACATAGGCGTGCTCTGCCAAACACAGCTTGGGACCCACTCATTGAAATGATGACTGATACTCATATAAATGAGAGCAGTATGCTGGAAATTCTTCCAGGAAACAAGGATATTCATTACTAACAAAATTAGCCAATTTACCAGTAGCTCCCCAACTGCCATATGAAATATCTTTGCCCTGAGATTATTCCAACACCTCTAGAGGGAGGGAATGACTAACCAGGAAGATGGCTCTCTCCACAGACTCCAAAATGAAGAGCCAAATGCTTGACTCATGCAGAAGGTCTGATTCTGTTTGAATGGAGGAGCAAATCAGGCATAAGGCCATTGAAACCAGTGACATTACACTCCTGTAGCACTAAGGTGTCAGCAAGTGGGGAATTGGGCCCAAAGTATTTGCATAAGTGGGTAAAACTTGTCTACAAACAACAATTCTTCTGTAAGAAGCTATTGGCTGGCCAGGGGAAAATATCACCAGCCATGGGTGCTTGATAGTGCTGCATGTATTCTTTTTACATTTATAGACACAGCATTAGTCATTGTCATGGAAACAAGAAGTCAGTGGCAAACAACAGGAAATGATCCCAGAAAATATCCTGCTCCTGTTTGCACAGTCTTTATAATGGGAATTAACCATTAAGGTGGGAATGATTCAGTGCAGCATAAAGCCCAACAACAACATCCCAAAGGATAATTGCAGATGCTCCTAGTAGAGCAAAGTAAAAGCTTGCAGTGAAAGTGTGACCCCGCACAGCTATGATCACCTGAGTAGTCCTGCCTTGCTAAACAATGCCCTGACAAGGAGACTGAGACTAAGAAAGTCCAAGAAATGCAGTCAAGAAGACTTTTAAAGAAGATATTTGTTTTATTTTGTTCCTCCCTGGTATGGGACAACTGCCACGTCACCAGCCTGGCTGGTTCAAAATAACAAGGAGTTGCGTGTTAGTCTTAAAGTGCCACACAACTCCTTGTTGTTTTTTTACTGGACTAGACTAACACGGCTATCCCTTTTGAAATTGGTTCAAAATACACTGCTAAAGGGAGAACATGGTGCTGCGTGTTCCTTACAGCTCAGTGGTGCTAAATAACAAGGCAAATGTGCAGGGATGCCAGGAAGCAAGGGACGGGGATGCCATTGTCACAGAAAGCTGCCTGGCTGGGGAATTATTTTCACTCGGTCTCACTCTGCAACAAGTGATCCACCTTAAGAAGACAAACAAAGGGGTGTGCTTGGTACTGGGAACTGGCTCTTACAGAATGAAATGAGAAGAAGGCCTGGGGGAAAGACCTTTCCCTTTTTCCATCTACAGCTGAGAGGCAGAAGTGGCAAAGTAGTGACAGGAGCTTATCAAGTTTAGGCGTAAACTTCCACCAAATTCTGTCATACACTGCAAGGATATAGCAAAAGATCTCCCCCTAGCGACTATATGGAACAATGTGCTCTTCATTGCCAGAGCCTCCACAGAGAAAAGCTTTCAGACATGTGGGCCCCTAGCAAACTGACTGAACCCCAGAAGGCAGCTGTTGTCAGAAACAGTGGCTCAGTCCAGAGAGCTGGTAGCATACAGTCATGCCACTGGATAATGGACACATGAAAAAAAAACCATTTAAAACAGGAACATCCCTGCAATCTACATCTAGAGACTACTCCTCAAGGGAGAAGAGCCAGACTCAGTTAATCAAATTTCTTCCTCCAAGCACCACTGCAATCAAATGGAACAGAGCAAGGAAAGGACACTCACCGCCCTGTTATTTGGATGTGAACGATGACGCATTTCAGAATACCCTCACCCCAAATACTTCACAGCCCACAAGGGAAGCAGCAATGAGAGAGCCAGGAAGCAATATCCTGCTAGACAAATGTAATGAGAAACTGACTGATCAAAGCAATATGCCTGCCAGTAAAGTGGGTGGGCTTGCACCCAGATTTCAAATGACAGTAAATCCTATGGAGCCTGGCCACAGCCAGAGGGGCTTTAGGACCTTACTGTGGCCCAGCACAGCTGTGGAGTGGGCACAGCTACACTCAGCCAGGCTCCTTGATTGTGTTACTGCCCAGGACAACAGTTCAGGGCCTGCAGGGGGTGAGAGGGGTAACAAAACCACCCCTTTTCATGGAAGCCAGGGACTGTTGTGCTCAGTGACTATCTAGCACAGTCTGTCATTTATTTAAGGTCCAAATTCTCCCGTACTCCCAGCACTTCTTTCATGGAACATCCCTCTCATCAGAAATGCCAAGACAGGCTTAACTATGCCATGTAACCTATCATTTACCAGTAAGTCAACTTCTGTACCAAACAGCTGAGGATAGCTAAAGTGACATCAGTTTTTTAAAAAAGGTTCCAGAGGTGATCCCGGCAGTTACAGTAAGTCTAACTTCAGTACCAGGCAAATTGGTTGAAACTATATTAAAGAACACAATTATTAGACACATAAATGGATACAATTTGTTGGGAAAGAGGAAACATGATTTTTGTAAAGGGAAATCACACCTCATCAAACTGCTAGAATTCTCTCAGAGGGTCAACAAGCATGTGGACAGGGGTGATCCATTGGATGCATGTACCTATATTTTCAGAAAGCCTTTGACAAAGTCCCTCACCAGGATTTTTTTTCTTGTTTTTTCAAAGTAAGCTGTCATGAAATTAGGGAAGGTCTTCTCCTGGGTCAATAACTGGTTAAAAGACAGGAAACAAAGGGTAGGAATAAATAGCCAATTTTCACAATGGAGAGAGGTAAATCATGGTGTTCCCTGGGGTCTGCACTGGGACTAGTACTGTTCAACATATTCATGAATGATCTGGAAAAAAGTAGCAAACAGTGAGGTGGTAAAATTTGCAATTGATGCAAAGCTGCTCAAGATAATTAAGTGCAAAGCAGACTGCAAAGAATTACAAAGGCATCTCACAAAAGTAGATGACAGCAACAAAATGGCAGATGAAATTCAGTGTTGATAAATGCAAAGTAATACACATTGGAAAACATAATCACAACTATATCTATAAAATGATGAGGTCTAAACTGCCTGTTACCACTCAAGAATGAGATATGGGGGTCATTGTAGATAGTTCTCTGAAAACATCCACTCAATGTGCAGTGCCAGTCAAAAAAAAACTGAATGTTGAAGGTCATTAGGAAAGGGACTGAGAATAAGATAGAAAATGTCATATTGTCTCTGTAAATATCCATGGTGTGCCCAGATCTTGAATACTGTACATAGATCTGGTACTACCATCTCAAAAAAGATATACTGGAATTGGAAAAAGCATAGAAAAGGGTGACAAAAATATTAGAGGTATAGAACAGCTTCCATATGAGGAGAAGTTAATAAGACTGGATCCTTTCAGCTTGGAAAATAAATGACTAAGGAGGGGATATGATAGAAACCTATAAAATCATGACTGGTGTGGAAAAAGTAAAAAAGAAGATGATATTTACTCCTCATAACACAAGAACAAGGAGTCACCCAATGAAATGAATAGACAGCAGGTTTAAAATGAACAAAAGGAAGTATTTCTCCACACAATGCGCAATGTTCAGGCTGTGGAACTCTGCAGGGGATGTTATGGAGGCCAAGACTATAACAGCATTCAAAAAGAACTAGGTAAACTGTTGATGGAGGATAGCTATTAGGCAGGGATGTAAAATCATGCTGTGAAGTCCCCTTATCCTCTGTTGCCAGAAGCTGGGAATGGGTGATGGGATGGATCACGCGTTGTTCATTCTCACTGACACATCTGGCATTGGCCACTGTCAGAAGACAGGACACAGGTTTGACCCAGTGGCTATGTCTACACATGCATTGTTATTTCGAAATAAGTCCTTTCAAAATGACTTATTTCAAAATAAAACCCTTATTTCGAAAGGGCTCATTTCAAAATAAGCAAAACACCGCAATCAAAACGGCCATTATTTTGAAAGGGATATTCCGAAATAACGCCAATTGGCCCATTGTTTCGAAACAGTTCTTTTGAAACAACAGGTCTACACAGTGTTGTTTCAAAAGAACAGGTCTACACAGCGTTATTTAGAAATATCCCTTTCGAAATAACGGCCATTTCGAAAACATCCAGGTTTTACTGTTTTGGAATGGCGATTCTTATTTCGAAAGGACGGGATCTGTCCTTTCGAAATAGGAAAACGTCGTGTAGACCTAATTTCTTTTATTTCGAAATAACGAGTGCCCAGTATGACTGGTCTTATGTTCTGACTGCACAGCCCTGTGTACCTGAGCGAGCTTTAATCTATGCAATACCACTAAAAACAACATTGAAGACATGGCACCTTGGACCCGGGTAAGGCCTCACAATATGAATATGTACCCAGCATTCGAGGTGGCTTGTTCTGGCTGCCCTGCTGCATCTTTAGTGCTATTTTTATCTCTTTCTTGTTTGCTTTCACCATGGATTCCTAGCTTTTCTATAGAGCAGAAGTGCCAGCAACAAAGATTAAATGACACCCCCCCAGCTAATTTTAGTACATCAGTGCCTCAGACAGGATGCTTTCCTGCACCAGTTCAGCGACAGCTCACAGTGATGTTCCCTGTAGCCAGGTCGATGCTGCTCAGCCAGATTCAGCTCTACAAGGGAACTGGGAAGTTTTCAAGTTGCTTTTATGATTTCATGTTTTCTGTACACAACCTGCAAAGTGGCTCTGCTCTGGAATTCCGCTGGGCCTCCTGGGTTCATTTAAACCATTTGTCTCTCTTTGAAAGTGGGGCCTGGTGCCAGATCAGCAGCTCCTGAGACTGCATACTTTCCTTTCTTCTCACAGTGGGAGAGCGGCAGGCAGGGGCAGTGCTAAACTGAAAGTCTACCCTTTCTAGGGGTGGCGGTGTTCACTCCGATCAAGGCTGTGCCCCACTTGGCTTCTCTGCCCTGGGAATGGTCTTTAGCATCAGGGCCACAGGACGCCTTTCGATTTGAAGTAGCAGTCATTATTGGGCTCCACACTTGAAAATCAATGGCACAAAGAGGATCCAAATGTGACAATGGTTTCTATTCCTATTTGATTTATGATCCTGTTTTTAATGAAATTAGTAGTAGTAGTAGTACTAGTAGTAGTATGCAATGTGAACACCCTTTACCAACCAGCTGCCAACTCATTTCCTATCATAGGTCTTTGAACAGCCCTCAGGTAAAGGTGTCTTTCAGCCACTACTAGTTGGAACCCATTAAAGCAGTAGCCTAGGAGAGAAGGTCTCCAGATCCTTTTGTCAAACTTATTGTCATTGTCGGCTTATCTATATTGGCACTGGTGTGGGTTCCACCAGTACAGCATCTCAATGTTTAATGCCCCTGTGGGATAGGGAAATTGAGTCACAGAGAGGCTAAGTGGTGTGCCCAAGGGCACACACAAGAAGTCTGTAGCAGAGCCCGGAATTGCCCACAGGTCTCTAGCACCTGCCCCAACCACTGGACCATCCTCCCACTGGTAAAGCAGTTAGGTTGGGAGCATTAAGTGCAGCAGGGGGCATGGATTGAGTTAGATGTCATTTATAATTTGAATCGCAGTAGTCTCCAAAGGCCACACACAGCTAGTCAGGATCAGTCCTGCATTGTTTTGAGCCCTGGAAAAACACATGCAGTGATGCAATCCTGAAGAGTTCATGTTTTAAGGCCCTGATCTTGCAAACACTGTGAAGATGGCTGACTTTGTGCATGTTGGTAGCCCCACTTAAACCACTAGCATTCTTCATGTATGTAAAGCTCTGTGAACATGTAAGGCTTTGTGGGATTGGGCCTGAACATGTCAGTAACCTCAGAACTACTAATGAGAGAGGGAAGGAATGCTGCAGACTAGTGGTGGAGCTGGCTTTTGGTGCCCTACAAATGGGATAAGCCCCCTGCTTATGGCTCCCTCAGTGTGGGAGCATGCTATATTTAATGTGGGGCTGGGGGTCTGCCTCTGTCTGCATGGGAAGAAACAGAAGGGCAGCAGGGTGAGTGGAGAGGTTGAACAGGTTGTGAAGGAAGAAGATTGGTCCAGCCCAGGTTATTTCTCACTTTGTATGTGACTGACTATGTTTGGCTGTAAGTGCCATTGATGTACTGACTGGATTGTAGAGGCACTGGGGGCTTGGATAGTTGGAAGCAGCTCATGATTCATCCTGAGGCTTGTTACCCCTCAGCTTTGCAACCTGTGTGATTGCTGTTACCTGTACAAAGCCAGGGAGGATCAACTGCTGACCCCTGCTGATGGAGGAAGCATGGAATCTCCTCCGACTCGTCTCCCATGGTAGGAGGAGATCAGGGCTGCTGCAGCGACCATGCTGAAGCCTGGGCAGAGGATGGAGGTGACAGGTCAGAGCCCAAACTATTTTTAGAGTGTGAGCACGTGACCCACTAGCCCACATTCGTCCATCTAGACTAGAAGTCCTGCTCCCCTGGGGCAGGGCGGACATGTCGTTAAAGGCCAACTTGTTATCAACTGTTGCTAGTCACCTCTGATTGCATAGTGGATGACTTCTTGGTGATTTTTCTCCCCACTGTGCCATATTCACCTAATCTAGGCCCTTAAGTAAGTGCTTAACTTTAAGTCGGTGAGTGGTCCTGCTAACGTTAATTTAGGCACTTCAAGTTAAGCATGTGATTAAGTGCTGTTGGATTGGTATCAGTTGTATAAGGTTAGTGAGAAAGTCTTTCTGCAATGAATTCTTCCCCCTTCCCTCTAGCTTGGTTACTGGGTGATTTCAGCACATTAGCCTGATTTCCCTTCTGGCTCTGCTGTGCATCTTTAGCTTGTGTGGTTCTCTCAACAGCACAGCTCTGCACATAGTTAATCACAGTTCACTTCCCTTTATTTGGACGGGATTCTTAATCTGCAGTAATTCCTTCAGGGAATAGAGGCAATTATAGAAAGAAATGTTTTTTCCAAGTGCTTTTTTTGTGCCACAGAAAACAATATTAGGACAATTGTCCTTCACTTGTTTGCGGTGTTGCTGGCTGTAATTTGTGTACCTGCACTTATGTCCCAGCTGTTCACACTCCCGGTAATGTTGGTGATGTCTCATGCTGGCTTTTTATATACAGCTATCCCAAGCCTGCAGAACTCTTCTTCCTGCTCTCTCTCCATCCTATGAGCTCAGATTCTTAACATGTCAAGCAAAAACCTGCCCCCCAAGCCAAAAAATCCTGTAACGAACGAGTACTATTTCTGATCTCCCTCTTGGCTGAGAAGCGTTTGGTGTTAATATCTCTTGCCTGTGTCAGTGGGGTCAGCAAATGAAAGGAACATTTTTTGTCAGTGATTTGTGGGTTTGACTAATGTAGCACAGGAAGGAGCCTGAGTTATTGAGCTGCAAAACTGCATTGCGCTTTCCTACCTAATGGTCCCTTCTGGCTTTAAAATCTATAAACTGAGGAATGCGTCTGTCGTGTCATCTGGAAATCCCACATTCAAGGTCTCTGATACATTTATGTTCATTTTTGCTAACCAGTAAAAAGCAGCATTAACAAAAGAGGGTAGATTACAGGACGGCAAGCCAAGACTTCTGTTTTCTATTCCTGACTCTGACGTTGATTTACTGTGCCCTCATCTGTAAAATAGATGCAGTGATGGTTGTCCATCGTTGTAGAGCATGTTGGGAGCTCTGGGTGAGATGCACAATATAGATATATTTGTGGTCAGATTGACTTTGACTGTGTACAAAACAAGCACAAACACTTTCTGTGAGAGTAAATAGTGTGGCATCTGATGGCAGTGGAGATCCCCAAAAGACTGAGGCTGTATTTTCAGTACTGGTGTTAATTTGTAGGATATAGTGAGAAATGAATTGTTGTGGCATTTTTAAAACCATGTTAAATTGAGGGGTGTGTTTAAAGTTAAAATGGGAGGGATCGCAGTGGTAATTGTAGAAGGGTAATAATGTGTTGGCTTAGAATTTAGGACACCAGGTTCTCATCCCTGCACTGACCTACTCTATGGCCAAGCACAGGACACTTCCTCTGTTTTCACCCCTATCTTTTTGTCTGTCTTCTCTATGTGGACTCTAAGTGCTATGGAACA
Source organism: Podocnemis expansa (assembly GCA_007922195.1). Lineage (NCBI taxonomy): Eukaryota > Metazoa > Chordata > Testudines > Podocnemididae > Podocnemis > Podocnemis expansa. The sequence continues at coordinate 30,787,153 of ML682007.1, read as the reverse complement.
TTGACTGTCTCTCACTCTCTTTCATACAGCACCTAGTGCAGTGGAGCCTGGCTTTCAGCTGGAGTGGCTATGCCCGAAGGCGATACAAACAATAATTCTGCACCACTGGGGGAGCTGTTCATTTGGATGCCTGTCTGGGGAGCCAACAGTGTCACTCTGGAAGCAGAAGAGGGAGTGAGGTGCAGTGACTTGTAAGGAGGTGAGTGGACTCTTATATGCCATTGTGAAACTCTTCCCCTTTCCTGGATAAACTCTTGCACAGTCAAACAAAAAAACAGCCCGGGAAGAGCTCTGTGCAAAGACAAGGCATCTGTCCAGTGGAAATAAGGTTGCATCTGGAGAAAATGCTGGTTTTGTCCTACTAGTGCATTACAGTTCTGATAATTTCCCAACCCTCCCTTCTAGGACAACACTAGCAATAAATGATTAAAGTGGGTTGAATTATCCCTTCAGAATTATATTCACTACAGACATCGCTCCTTTACTGACAGGTATGTGAATCAATAAACAAGACCTGATTTTTGTGAATGGGTTTTTTCTGCCCAAGTCTTTGCCCAGTGGTTTGGACAGATGATTTTTCAACCTATTTGTGGTTTGCAAACTGTCCACTTATGTATTCAATATTTACTTGCTTTGAGCAATTTGTTCACTAAGTCAAATGGTAGGGTTGGCCAGAGTCTGACGGGAGATTGAAACCTGTTAAGCCACAGAAAAATGGATGGTGAAAAACAAACTTTCTGTATGGAATTTTTGAGACAAACATTCATTCATTCATTCTAAAGCCCATGAAATGGTTGTGATTTGCAAATGTTTTCATAAAAAAGCCAGTCTTTCTTCAAATACTCACTAGTGACCAGTAATAAGACCAAACAGTAATCAAGCTTGGTGCTTCTGGTCACAGATATTTGACAGCGTTTCTTTTAACTCTTTGACCAGCTCTTACGCGACTTACAAAAATCCAGTGGACAGGCTTCTAACCTTATTGTTCTCAGCTGTAGCTGAGCTTCTGCTGGCCTCATTAATTCTCTGTGTTCAAAGATCCAGGGCAATAAACTTTAGTCATTTTGTCACTGTGGAAAATTTATAGGTCTCTGAAAATGTAAATAGTGAAACAGGAACAAGAACGAGGCTATTTGTATGATTTGTGTCTGCAAAATTGGCCAGTGAATCTAGTGGCAAATACAGATGTGTATTTGGAGCACTTGTTTTTGAAAGAAATAGTGTGGGATAGTGATATGCAGCTTACCTGAAAATTGACTCTTACAATTCACGTTTGGAGCACCCTCTGCTTGTTTGCGGCACATAGCTATAAACTGTGCTCTTGGAAAGTGCTAAGACAGGCTTTATAGTAATAAAAGGGAAAGGCATGCTAATACCAGGCATTTTGTCCCCACTGGAACCTTCATAGCTCAAAGCAAGACAACTTGCAAACATCTAACACAAATGGAGAAGAGGAATCACATGAAAAGTCAGGCACAACCCTAGGAAGCAGACTGAGACATGAGCAGCTAATTGCTTTAGATTTCTTACAACTGAAAAAAAGAACAAAGTCAAGACATCGGTGCATCACATTGAGCAGAATGGATCTTTGGTCTCCTAACAAACAACTGGAATATAGAGAAAAGAGATGTCTTTTTTTAAACAGCAAAACTCACTTTAGCATTGCCTATGGGCTCCCTAATTATTAGTCATTGATCATCATTTCCTCCCAACTTGGCAGACACTCTATTGACCCTCAGTGGAAGGGAATAAATAAATTAGTGAAAGAAAATATGTTGTTGCAACAGGGTCTGCTTTTCAGGCTGAAAGGAATCTCTGCATCATGTCCTTGTGTACTCTGAGAGGACAATAATGCCTGGCTGTGTTGTTAAAATTAAAGATAATCCCAAATAAGTTCGAGGGATGGGTGCTGGGGGGTGGGGGAATAATGCAAGGAATCAAAGGAAAGAGATGGTCACAAAACAGAGCCCCCAAAGGATGCTGGCTACATTCAGATGGCTGAAAATAACCCACTCAGCAAACATCTCTCAGACAAGAATGGAAACAAATCCAAGGGCTGGGCAATGCAGGTGGATCCACTGATCCCAAAGCTGGAGAGACCAGACCACACAGAGGGCAACAAGTCCACAGAGCACACCAGAAGAAGGGCTATTTGGTAGCCTTCATCAGACTGGTGCTAGAGACAATGGGAAGCTGGTCGGATGTTCTCCTGCAGTGAAACTAGTGCACCAAAGGCAGCCATGGACACCTGGGTTGATCATCTGGGAAGACTTCCCTCCTCTTGGGCAGGGAGTGGAGCTTAAATGAAAGACAAGCAGCAGTAGGAGTCTGAAGGGGAGGAGTGTGGACTGACTGCTCCTTCCAGAGGGCCACTAGAGGCTGGCTGAGGAGGAGAGCAGGGAGTTTCTTCACTGGGAGATCTGAAGGAAACTAGGTGTGGTGGTGAGGCCTTTTGGCAGGGGCCTGAGGAAGCACCCCTGGTGCGCTTAGGGCCAGTGGGGACCCGTGGCACTAGTGGGGGACTGAAGAGGATTTTCCACGTGCCCTGCAGAGAGCTGCAGAGGACCATGGAGTCGGGGGCAGAGGGAAGTCGGTGTGCCTGATATAGGCAAATAGGAGGTATTGACAAGCCTGGGTGGAAGACTTGTGGACACTGGTAGGTGCTGAGCACTGGCAGGGTCAGGCCCTTGTGCCCTTTGGGTCAGGCAAAGGCTGCCAAGTATGGGAAGATGCTGGCCTGTGCCCCCTGTGCACTGAGCATTCCAGGCAGGCTTCAGAAGGCAACTTGCTGGTGGTGTTTGATTCCTACGGTTTGGCTGCTTCCAGAAGATGAATAGGCTGCTGCACCGTATGGAAGGCCTAAGTGATAGGAGTCCTCTGAGATGGGAAGGAGGGGGCTGCATAGGAGCTTGCCAGCAGAAAAGGCTATAGCCAAGTGGATTGATTGGATTCTTGCATCGGGAGGGGAACAGCAGGATAACAGAGAGTATATTTATCAGGCATCTCTGTGTTCAGAGCATAATGCTCTCTGTCCGTCATCCCCACTGTGAGCTCAGTTGGTGAATGCTAAATGAATGCTCCAGTGGCTTTTCCAGGCTGATCCTTCGGTGCTGTGGAACCAGCCCTCCCTCTGAGTGCATCTTCATGGGATGAAAGAATGGAGCCCTCAAAATCTCACTGCCTGCTCTCTGTGGTTGTGTCCTCTGCACCACCTAAGCCTGGCAGAGCTGCTGAGTAGGGGAACAGCTGGACTGGAGTCCTCTCTGTCCCCTCTGCACTGGTGAGAAGTCTCCATGACAGCTCCTAGCAGGTTATCATAGAAAGGGGAGGGGACTAGACGCTCTGAGACTAGGCAGATGCATGCCAAATTTCCGGCACATGTTTTGCAGTGCTACTTGGCATGACTTGTCACTTCGTTTTCTACTAGTCAAAGCCCTTCATTTTTATTTTTGGTCACTGGAGTCAGTCATGTGCATTTAACTCAGGGACGTTGGCTATGAAGGAAAAGAGTACTGAAAGCAGGAGTCAGGAACACTCAAGGTACAGTGAAAGGCAGATGCAAAGCCCTCCTCAGAGATTTCTGAGGTCAGTGTGGTTGCAGAAATGGTAAAGCAACCAGGCTTAGTTGCATCAACATTCAGCCCTGATCCAAAGGTTCCAATGGGCCTACACATTGACCTTTTTATATTGCACTTAGCTACAGATTTGCTCCAGGAACTTGTAATCCTTAGGCAATTAGTGCTCCCTGACTACAGGTGCTGGAAAGCTGGCCTTAATCTAAATGCAAGTCATCAAGCCTGGAGCAAAGGTTGACAAGACGGAGCAATTCTGCATCCCTGACTTCCCCAGGGTCAGAAAACCGGACATGTTTTCTGATTTCCCAAATCAAATCTAGTCCATCCAATGAGTGAAAATATCCATACATCCTCACAGCATCTTGCTTGGGAATTATTTGCAAACGTCGGGCCAATGTCTATAAGTGGCTCAAGATGTTAAAGGTTGGGGGGAGGAAGAGATGACCTTTTATACCATGCCCAGAGCAGGCAAGGGTATTGTTACTATAATTTCATATCGTTTATCTCCTGCCACTGTGTAATAACTGGATGTAACTCCACCAAGCTGTGGTGGCATATCAAAGTTGTGAGCACTGATCCCTCTCCTAGGTTAGAAACCGCTGAACTGTGATCTTTACTGTCATGACCTTCCCCCCAAGTTAATCTGACACCCAAATAGTCTTTGATTTGGTCTAGGGGCAGATGAATCTTCCCTGGCAGGTTGCCAGGATCATTAGCATGAAGCTGCTGCATATAAGTGTTCAGCATTTCCAGGCCAGTGAAATAGCTATATGAGCAATATCTAACTGTTGGCATGGTGTCCTGGGGACATTTGCTGGGAGGGCAGTTTGCTCAGAGAGCACGTCAGTCTCCTGCTCTACTCGTTTTCTGCTTTAATTCCTCCATTTGCAATACTACTTGGTTTATTTAAGCATAAAGCGGAAACCCAGTCTTAGGAGTGGGAGAAGGACTGGGACAAGATGCAGCACCCATCCTGAATTCATGTGCAAGATCTAAGAACCACAAGAAATCAGTGAAGCAGTCACATTGGCTTGTTCTCTGTAAGTAAGAGCCCTCTCTATAAACAGCATGCTGGGCCCACATTTTTTAGAAGCTCAGTCTCAAAGTGGAGGTGTCCACTAAATGAATTCAGGGCAACAGCTGGACGGCTTGTTTTATTTAGTCAGATACTGGACTTGGTTTATTTCATTCTTCCCTCCATGTGATCAGGGCTGATGTTGTTCTTCATCTTCAGGGAGGCACAGCAACAGGGGAACAAGGGCACAGGGGGTTTAATGTCACCATCATCCTGTCCAGATTCCACTCTGTTCTTGAAGCTGAAGCCACCCAAGGCCTGGTTTTCAGAAGTGCTGGGTCATCACTGGTGCAATGGATGGCAATGGGAGTGATAGGCCCTCCACACCTCCAAATGCCAGGGCCAAGAGATTCCAAGCTGGGTACCTCAAAACCAGAACCTCCCTCAGTCCACTGGGTTTGTTAGCTGTCTGGGACAGAGCTGTGTTTCTGTTTGTACAGCACTAAGCACAGCAGGGTCCTGGTTCATGGCACTGCCAGACTGGGCCCCTAGATGCTACCAATGGACCAATCAAAAGGTGATAAAAACAGTTGGTGCCAGTGGTGACTTTTGAAAACATTGTCACCTGTATCTCAGCTGGCAAAAAAAGTCCATGGCTAGGCAGTTGGGTATGGAGAAGAGCCATTGGCTATGTCCACACATACATCGTTGTTTCAAAATAAGTTATTTCAAAATGAGTTATTTCAAAATAAAGTCCTTATTTCAAAATAAATTAATTCAAATTAAGAAAATGTTAATTCGAATTAAGGAAAAGCCTGCTATCGAAACTGTTATTTCGAACTAACGCCATTTGGACATGTTTTGAAACAGTTGTTTTGAAACAATGGTGTTGTTTCGAAACAACATGTCCAAACGACATTATTTCGAAATAACCATTTCGAAATAACATCTTTTTCAAAATGAATGGGGTTTAGGCTGTTTCAAAATGACGCTTCTTATTTCGAAATGACAGAGCCTGTCATTTCAAAATAAGAAAATGTCGTGTGGACCTAATCTTTTTTATTTCAAAATAACCAGTGTTATTTTGAAGTAAAAGAGATGTGTGGTCATACCCATTGTGCCTGCTTCTCTTTCTTAGCCCAGATTCAGTCCACTTAGCTGAGTGGAATGACTCTGGCTCATGATGGTGTAAATGGCAGGGGATAAGGCCCATTGTGTGGTGCTGTGTTTCGGGTGAGGCCATGTTATGAGATGTTTTATGGGAGGCAGCAGACACTGTGTTTTCAGGAACGATATTAGACATGTTTAAAAGCTGCTGCTTCCTGGGGTTTGTGTTTCATCACAAACTGATTAACTTCTGCCATTTGGAGATTTTTATCTTAGAGAAATCCTCCCAGGGACCTTTAATAGCAAAGCCAATCTTTGTCAGACCTGGAACAATAAAACAAGAGACCTTGGGTTTTATCTGGGTGCATGGTTTTCTCTCTGCCTATCAGCTCCATTAGCTCCTAAAACCCAGTCGAGATGAATGAATGCCTATTTAAAGGGTTTTGTTTCTAAAGAATAAAACAGAAACTTACCAAGGGTAAATGACGTCAGTATAGAGCAGTGTCAGGAAGAGAAAAGTGTAATGCCTGGATTGAGGGACAAGTGATTGGGGCAGAGACAACAGTGTCAGTTCACTTTCTAAGCAGGGGTCTCAAACTCAGATCACCATGAGGGCCGCGTGAGGACTAGTACATTAGCCAGAGTGCCGCGCCATGGAAACCTTTTCATACAACTATATTGCAAATATTGGTAACAACAGTGTCATTGAGGGCCACAGGAAATACCCTTAGGGGCTGCATACAGCCCACGGGCCATGTGTTTGAGACCCCTGTTCTGAGCAGTGCAAGAGAAAGAATTATGTTGGTGAAGGGGGTCGTTCTATGGGCTTGCTCCTTATGTTACTGGTGGGAGCAGCAGAGAGTGGGTGTACAGAGCTGTCACCCTCAGCAGCAGCAGGTTACTTTGGCAGCATTTTGCACAGATAATAAATGGTGACCCGAGGTAAAGGGGGCAGGGAACAGGGGGTCTGTAGAACCTGATCTGGCCACCAGCTGAACCCTTTCCACCAAACCCACTGATCCAGAAGTCAAAGTAGGAGCCACTCATGTCACCTGATCACATAACAAGTCTAACCTTGCCTCATAGCATGTGATTGGGGCCAGGCAACAAAGACTGCTCTGTATCCGGCACTCTCACAACTCACATCCTTATTACACTCTTCTGAGAACCTTGCCTACCTGTGTTTTCCCCAGGAATTGAAATGTGTTGGGCTACTCACTAAATTGGTATAACATTATGTTACCAGCTGACAACTGGGGTGGGGGGAGGTGTTGGCAAATTTAAAGGGTGTAGGGGGGTGTTGGGAAAATTCCTGTTGCCCACCATGACTCACCTCAGACATCTCCCCACCTGACCTCACAAACCAGAGGCCATTACTGAAAGTATTGGCGCAAATCTCTGGCCAGGGTGAACTGCTCAGGAATTTCTCACTTCTGGGGTCTGTAGCTCCTAAACTAAATCAGTTTGGCAGGTTTCTAGCCAAAGATTCCCAGCAAAACAGATGGTGGGTTTTAATTTTAAAAATAGATTAGAAATTCAGCTAACTTTTTTCCTTCCAAGTGCTGTCTTAGAAGAAACTTTTTATCTTTCAGCTGAAACTCCTGTAACTCTTGCTTTCTGCAGAGAACTCTCATTAAATTCTTAAAGACCATCCATCCCAGCTAGATCCTGAGGAAAGGACAATTCCCAAGGTACTGCAAATGCCAATTTCCCCACCAGTGCTAGGTACCTAATCTTCTGCCACTCTCCTCAGCAGAATTTGCATTAAAATACTGCTCTTTCCTCTGTATATCTGAGCCACATTTTTCAACTTTCCAGTTAAGCTGGAAATCATCCATGTTTGCCTACACAACCATTTTGCTGTTCTTTTTCAAGACAAAGACTTGCTCCTGCTTGGTCACTTTCTCTCAGCTATGTGGGCCAGATCCTCAGCTGGTGTTGATCAGCAAGCATAGTTCCACTGACTTCAAAGGACTGTCTTGCCAGCCTGTCTCTTTATAAATCCTGAGATTCAGAGCCATAATGCCAGTTTTTGCCACCCGGGGTGCATTCCAATGAGAACACGCCCTTTGCCATTAGCGGTGCTTGGAACAAGTGCCGCGAAAAGCACCCTTTAATAGAGCAGTTCTATTGAGCTGCTTTGCCACTTGGGCCCCACCATAGTTAAGGCTCTGCTGAGACCAACAGAAATGCTGCCAGGACTTCTGAAAATTTTCAGTGCAGATGACTTGTCACTTGGATTTATGTTTGTTTTAGTGACCCAAAACTGCAGCATCCTGATCTTTCAGGAAAGCCAGGAAAAAAAAAACTGACGTGAAATGAATAGTTTGTCTGAACTCGGAGAATCGCAAGACATAAATAACTGGCCTTGATGGTGGAAAGTCAGCTAGATCTTTTACATTATTTTCAATTTCAAAGCTCTAGTGTGCCTTGAGATAGACTTAAAACAGGGTGAAGGAAGAATCACCACTTCTCTGACTCTGCAAAGCTTCATTGACAGCTATACTGCTTTACAGCATCTGAGGAATTGGCCAGGAATTCAGATGATCTGGAGTGGGATTCAGGTTGGGCACATCACAAAATTCAGGACTGCTTGAACCACTGCTTTGGTTCAATCTATTATAAAGATGAGCCCCTCCCCTTGCTCCTCCCACTTGTGTGAGTCTAAATCAGAAGTGGCTTTGTGGTCAATGGAGTTTACATCACTGACAGAATTGGGTCACGAGGCCAATTGAAATGTGAATTTGTATTTTAAATCTCTCCATGGTTTGAAGAGGTTTGGGAGCAATTGAGTTGGCCCAGGCCAGTCTCTACCTCCTAGTGGACCTGATGCTTTACAAATATATGGAGTCAAATATTCTCTTTCTTTTTCTCAGTAGGATTGAAAATGCATAACTGAGAGCAGGACCCAGGCCCGGCTTTTAACCAGACAGATCCTAGGACTGTGCTCATCATCAGTTCACTTGAAGGGTCCCATTCTTGTGAGTGTCTTAGGATCAGGGGTGTCACTGGTGCCTGGCACATGGGCACATGCCCCGAGTCCCGGTGCCAGTGCCCCAAATACCTGGGGTGCCCTCTGTCTCTCCCAGCCCCGGCCCTGGCCCCGGTTGGGTATCCAGGGCTGGGCAGCCCACAGCAGCCACTGTCTCGCCTGGCCCCATCCCCGGCCAGGAATCTGGGGCTGCGCTGGCAGCGTTAGGAGTCCAGGGCCCTGACTCCAAATTGGGCCCAGGGGGTGGGGCTAGGGTCCAGAGGGCTGAGCCTGGGGCTGGCACCAGGGCCAGGGCCTAGGGGGTGGAGCCCTGGCCCAGGCCCCATGTCTTTCCCCAGGGCAACAACACTCCTGCTTAGGATTCTCCCTCAGCCACTGCATGCCTGCCTCTGTGTGAACATAAAGCCTCATATTTACACAAATATTTGCATGTGAAAAAGTGGTAAAAAATTGGAGTCCTGTGCACAGATGGGAGTGACTGCACTTAGCTAGGACTGAACAGTCTTCTGTGGTAATGTGCACCAGAAGAGAGAAGGATAAGCAGTGGAGAACACAGAGGCTATGTCCACACATACATCATTATTTTGAAATAACTCATTTCGAAATGTTATTTTGAAATAAAGTCCTTATTTGAAAATAAGTTAATTCGAATTAACAGTTTGTTAATTCGAATTAAGGGAAAGCCTGCTTTCGAAATAGCCCTTGTTTCGAAATGGTTATTTCGAAACAAGGCCGTTTGGACATGTTGTTTCAAAACAGTTGTTTTGAAACAATGGTGTTGTTTCACAACGTGTCCGAATGCTGTTGTTTCAAAACAGCCATTTCGAAACAACGGCTATTTCAATTAGATGTGAGGTTTAATGGTTTCGAAATAACGGCCATTATTTCGAAACAACAGGTCCCTTTGTTTCAGAATAACAGTGCGCCGTGTGGACATGCTGCTTCTTATTTCGAAACAACCTCTGTTGTTTCGAAATAAGAAGCCTGTGTGGACATACCCAGAGTATACAAGGCAATACAGAGAGAGGATACAAATGCCTGACTCGCCTAGCTGGTTGCTTCCCTGGAGCTACTATGAGAACAAACAGGCAGATGGCAATTGCAATGAGCTGGTACTGTAGTGGAAGCCCATCCACAACAGAATTTCAAGGGAATCCCAGTGTGTTCCAGGTGGTGTAACCCTTGCTGGCACCTGATGTGAGCTGATGCGTCATCTCTGAACTGCATTTATTAAGCCACATTCCTGGGCGAGGCTCCAGTTAGCCCACAAGCCATGCACTGCTCTAGTGACTCTTGGTAGGTGCATTAGCTTGAGCCTCACAGGAGAAGCTGCAGCTTAGTCTGTCCCGAGCAGCTTCATGGCTTGGACCACAATCCTCCCTGGGAGTGTGACAGACTCCCTGGCCCTGTCCTGCCTCCAGCCTGGCTCTGCTCTTGCTGTGTCCAAACCAGAGATGGCTTTAGGAGTAGGCTAGGGCCCCCAAGCAATAAGGGGCCCCGTCCTCAATTTGGTGGACAGAAATGAAAATATAGAAAAATATAGAAATTGCTCCCGTCTAGTAGGGCTAGTAGCACAGGAAACCTCAGCACTTTTCAGTCTTGGCTCATAAAGGCAAACTATCATTAGGATCTGTGCTTCATCTGAATTGCAGATTTTCACCTTTATCTGCCCATCACGCTCACACTGACATGCTAAAAAAGCAGAAGCAAGCTCTTTCTGATACCAGTAGACATCACAATAGCAGAAACTTTTGCAATGGTCTCATCTTTTAGTTCCTCAGTGTAGCCTTTTATTCTGCTGTTTTTTAATCCCAATTGTGAAATTTTCCATTTTCCTTTCCTTTTTTTTTTAACCTGTTCTTTTGCCTTTTCCTTTGCCTTTGTGACAATTTTTCCTTTAGTGTTTTTTAGCTCCAGTTACCAGGTAGGTCCATATAGACTGCTACATATAAATATAGTGCTGCCCTCAAGCAATCATTACAGCTGTGTGTGATGTCTATGCTGCATGTCTTTCTTTTGTTAAGTAATTTTTTAGCTTCTTTTGTACTTACCATTTAATATTTTTGAGGGGGCCAGAGTCTTATAAACTTGAGTACTTTAGAGAATTTCATTGAAATCTGGTGTTTTTCGTTTATAGCTACAGACTAGAAAATTTTGCCCATATTTTTATTTATTATAATTATTTATATTAAACTTCTAGTGCATATAAACCCAAGCCTATATGAAAAATTTGTAAGATATGACTGCCAAAATTTTAAATGTGGTATTTTAGTTATTTTTGAGCCATCAATTTTACCACTTTTTATTTGTTAATCAATGCATATAACTTTGTGATTAAGCATTAGCTCATTTATATTAAGTGAAAGATGATCAACTTACTAGCATCATGATGGAAAGATCTTTAAAAATATCATTCTCAAAAATACTTTACAAGTTCCAGAGGGATAGTCATTATAGTTTGGTTCAGCAAAACAAACTGCCCTGGGGGTGGGGGGCAGTTAGGGCTGCAGGGGGACTGTGTCCATGGGAAGGACAGCAGTGGGGGCCTATAGGAGGCCCTTTGTGGGGCTGCACAATGGGCCTTTGCCTAGGGTCCCCAGTTGCCTAAGGCCACCTCTGGTCCAAACCAGCTCTTGGCTCTGACCTCTAGCTCCAGGTCCTAGGCTGATTGTCACTCCTCCAGCCCCTAGGCCTGACCCTGCACATCTCAGTTTCTGACACCTTTGCTGATGCTTACAGGAACCCTGTCTGAACTATGCAAGCTACTGGAATCTGCAGTCAGTCCTGTGGACCGGGCTTGCTCATGGGACTTCTGATTTGGAACGTGTCTCCATGTCTCACTGTTCCAGCCACTAGGCATAGTAACTCACTGTCTTCTTGTGAGCAGCAGCAGAGAATTCTCCACACGAGCGATCACGGCCCTGCTGATCCTCTGGTGCACTGTCCTGAGCAGGCCCAGGATAGGTGAGGATGGATGTATGCCATGTATATTATGCAGTGAAGCTTTAACTTCCATTTTGTAGTGTGTTCACATGTACATGGTCACACATCACTCTAGCCCCATATACTCTAGGAGACCAGCCCCCTTGACATACGTGGACTCAGTTCCTCAGGTTTGACTGAGCAGTGTTTTGTGCAGGACCCTGTGGGGGCTTAAAACCTACTTGGTACCTCAGTCCTGAGGAGGAGATACAGAGGAATGTACCATATTGAGGGGCAATGAGCAGACCCAGTGGAGAAGGAGAGAATGTGCAAAACCTAGAGCATCTGCTGTTAGGTCCCCTGGTATGATGTTCAGGTTATAGCCCCGTAGAAGAGTGGAAACCTCAGGAGTTTCAACTCAGATTGTTTCCTTTTAATTCTTCTGTTGGGGAAGAAGGACCAGGCCTGGTCTTGTTACTGGGCCTCAGTAGTATGACAGGGCTTAAAGTGCCTGTTTTCCATAGAAGGAAGATCCAGTGAGCATGATTTGTTGTCTTGCCTAATCAGATGTGCGGCTAACATGTGCCACATAACATCCAAGCCCCAGTGATTGTTTGATTCAGTGCACAGGCTCAGGTAACTGCCCAGGGCTCCTTAGGGCAGCACCACAGTGTGAGGAGCCCCAGTGCTCTTAAAACAATTGTGGTTGATGAAAATGCTCCAGTAAATATCCGCTTCTAATTTGTCTCCTTCAGCTTCCTTGTTTGCCTTTTGCAGATTCTTTACAGCAGTGGATTTCAGCCTCCTGGCCCCAGTAGATGAATATTCTCTCATGAAATTAACCAGCACTTGGTGGGGTGGAAGAGGCTTGCTCCCCATCCCTCCAGAATGAGAGGACATTCTCCTTACCACACTGATCTCTAGAAAGGCCAGTGTCTGTAAGTTTCCCTCAAGTGGATTTTTTTTGGCTGACTTCAGAGATGTCCCATATTTCATGAGGGAGATGCTCATGGTTCCCTTAAACTGGCACAATCATTCTGCAAGGCAACGTGTATATGCAAACAAGACTTGCTGTGTTAAAGACAGGATCCTATTCACAGCTTGGGGGCAGCCCTTCTGCAGCCTCTAAGTTGCCCCATCAGTGAAATGGTAGTACGTACCGACCTCTCAAGTTAGGAGCCTGTGAGACCTCTCTGTGCTGCCGGTCTTCTACTGGAGCCTCCTCCAGACCTGGAGACTGGTCTCAGCAATCAAGTGCCTGGCAACCAGGGGGGACAGATCTTCTCATGGAGCCCCTGCTACACAATCCCTATCTCAGTGTTTAAGTGGTAGAGTCCTTTCTGATGCACCAGAGACTGATTCTGGCAGGCATCACCAAGATTGGAGACCTCCTGGATGATAACTGAGAGGACTGGGTGGATCCCAGTGCTGGGGGAGTATATGGGGCTCTCCGTCTTTCACACTTCCTGACATATACTCCAGGAGGTGAGAATGGCCTTGCTGCTCATCACTCAGGCCTATCTCTAGCAGGACCTGCAAGACGGCACTCTGTGCCCGCTCCTCACTCTGAGCTCTTTGGACGTTTTCATTGGGCCTGTGCCCCAAAAGCCCTTCCTTCAGCTGTCCCCTTAGCACACCCTCGCCAAGCTGACTTCAGATCGCTTCAAAACTGCACCATGGGCACATCTATATGTGCCAATGTGCCATGCTCTCCACTTCCTCAGCCTTGTGTCCTGCAAAGATCCCAAATGGCAGGAACTTTTACCACTTGTTGAGGGGGAAGAACCCCAGTGGATCAGTCTGTAGTTCACCTTGATTCCACAGCCTGTGGGAGTTATTATCTGGTGGCTTCTTCATGGAACTGTGAGCTGTAGGCTGAGGGAGGGGCTTTTAGCCATGGTTAGGCACAAGCCCACCCACCTCCCTGTACCCTAATAGTATGTTAGGAGCATCAAGACTTTGCTCAGTAATAATAGCTGTGAAATGCACCCAATTATAAACATCAGTCAATCAAATCTAGTATTGTTTCATTCCAGGCAATGTCATTAGTCCTTGGTGGAAGACTATGTCCAGATCAAGACTCAACTCTCAGACTTTATCCACTGGCTCTCTAGAAAGAAAGAAAGAAAGAAAGAAAGAAAAAGAAAGTGGCTAGAATTTTTTTTTAAGCTGCTAGGGTCTTTTCATTTTCTTGTAACTAGCAGAAACACAGACATTGCCAGAGCAGATCAGAGCTGTGGTCCATTCCTCTGATACTAGCCAGTGATATACGCTCAAAAACTCTCATTACTTTCAGGCGGAGATCCCATCATGGAGAATTTCAGCCCTTTTGAAATTTATGCACATATGAAAACAAAGGGCTATAATGGAAAGTGTTTTGCAACCTTAAATTTAGTACTAGCTGCTGGTGCAATTTATAATTTTCACTCATCGTTCTCTTTCCCACACTATTGTAGAGGACAAAATTGTTTTGCCTTTCAAATCCGCATCAGAAGTGAAGCAAATTTATTCTAGCAAGCTTAGGGGAAAGCAGGGCTATTAAAACAAGGTGCATCCCATCTATGGATTGGCTATAATATTTACTATATTATTTTATGGCATCATGCGCATCTCAAATCTGTACTTCATTTTAGAAACATGGATTCTTCTGTGTGATGAATGGGAGGGAGTTTGTCGATCGATGTGATTTAATTATCCGACAAAGTGTTAGAGCTGAGTTTTCATTCCCTGATTCCCATTAGTGTCACTGCCAGGTCCTTGCTTTATACCATTTCCTCTCTCATCCACACACACATACGGTCTGTGATGTTTATGGAATGACTTTGACCATGTTCCTCCAATCCTTTATAGTGGAAGAAGTCAGAATGGAATTTGGCCCTTCACGGGCACCTCTCATGCTGTTCTATCTCAAAGCACTTCATAAAAGCACAGGCTCAGATCCTGATTCAGTGGGATCAGGCAAAAATAGCAATGGCACATTGAGATGCAGTCTTAGCAAGTGAAAAAAGTACATGGGCAAGGATGCTTACTTGTTCCTAGATTAGAACATGGGGTCTTTAATGTTGGCAAAGACAAGCAAATTTCAAATCCTGTACAGTGATCACCTATTCTGGAGCCCCATCTGCATTACCAGACATGGCTGTAGCTAGGACTGGGCTGGTTTTCCTATCTTGTGAGAATTTTTCAAGTTTTTGAAGAATGTTCTTGTTTTGAATCAGGGTGAAAAGTCAAAATCTTAACATTGTTTTGTAAACTGATGAACCAAAAAAAAAAAAAAAAAAAGTCACTTTGGATCAACCAAAATTTCTCATTTCAAAATTTTTCATTTTGGTTTTGAACTTTCCTCATATTTTAAACCCCCTTTTTAAAGTCTGTATTTACTAAATATTTTTTATAAAGTGGTTTTTATTTGAAAAAAATGAAACTTTTCATTTAAACAATGTCAAAATGGAACATGCCACCAATGCAAGGGACTGGACATGGTGACCTCTCATAGTCCCTGCCAGATTCTATGATTTTTAACAATTTCTAAATCTTCTCCCCCAAATTTTTCAGATGATCATGTTTTGTGAACAGCTTCAAGGGTTGCTAAACAGACACTTTTTGACAAAATATATGTTTTGCTTGGTGGGGAATTTTGGAGGGGAGAAAGAAAAGCTGCCATCTCCTGAGACAAAAGCAGCTACTGCGTAGCACAGGAGAGAAAGGTCTCAGATACAACTTGAGTTGATTGGATAGTTGAAAACATTTTAAGGGGAAAAAAATCATAAAATTGGGACCCATTCTTATGATGAGATGGGCAGCAGTTGTGTTTCATTGTTGCTTTTGCAACATCTCCTGCTGCCCTGCAAAGTCAACACTGGGCTTTAAGGATGTGAAGATTAAAAATAAGCAGGGGGTGGGTTCTGGCTTTCCAAAGCTTTGCTGGATAAGATTTTCTCATTGAAAACCAGAACTGGGCAGTAAGGCAGACATGACTCCTGGTTTTATCACAGCACCCAAAAGCACAGCTCAGGACTGCTATGTAACAGTAGATAAAGGCCTGTCTCAGCCCTAGTTCAACCACAGAGCTCTGCGCTGCAGAGCACAAAGGGCAAAATTTTTTTGATTTCTCTAGGAGCGAAAGGCACTCTTTGCTAATGAGGACTGGGCACACAGCATGACCTTTCTGACCCCAGCATTTTCCAGCTGCTGTCAGACCCAGCCATCCTTGTAACACACTCTTCTCTGGCTTGCTCACAGAAGTGACACAGTCTGCTTGATTGCTACAGGCTGCTCATCTGCTGGCTATGTGTCACTAATGCACACCGCTGCTTCCAGAGAACATCCTAGTGTTTTGTGACTCCCTCTCCTTGATAGTAATTAGTGGTGCACTGACGATGTTTATCCACAGCGGAGTACCAGCCCGGGAAGTTTTGATACTTCCAATTTTCTTCATCACTGCATTTTAAAAGACAATTTGCAAGCAGCCTCTGATGGCTCGTCCTTCTGGAATCAAAACATCCTCTCTCACCTGTGCTGAGCTGCTCACGAGCTAGCAGGGGGCACATCCTCTCCTGGTCGTTGCTGGGGCACGGGACTGGGCATTCCAAAGCTGACCCTGTGGGTTGGATGGCTGACTCCCCTTAAAATGAGACCTTTGGTGCCTTCAAGCTAGTGGAGTCGCCCACCACTGTGCAGAGTTAATGTAAAATGGGGGTAAACCATGGCCCAATCAACATGCTGCAAGGGTGTCAGTTTATACCCTCTCTGCACAGCTGGATGTGATGGGCAAGGGCCAGACACATTCCTGGCATGACAAACCCACAGCCTGGAGCAATGTTGGACTCTAGACCTGGGAGTTACTCTGACCTGAGTTCTTGTATACACAGCTCCATGTGGGCAGGAGAGCTTCTGTTGACATAGTCACCACCTCCTGGGGAGGTGGACTCTGGAGAAGATTTCCGATCCTGTGGAACATCTTCACTACAGTGCTACAGCAGCACAGCTTCGCCGGTTCAGCACACCATGTGACGACAAGCCCTTGAAGGAGCTGATTCTCATCCAGCTTTCACCTGTCTTACTGCCCTGTAACTCCCTTGACAAGCTTGGTCAGATGACCAAGGAGGCATATAAAGAGCAGATCAAGGGATGTGATCATTCCCCTCTATTCTGCACTAGTGAGGCCACATCTAGAATACTGTGTTCAGTTTTGGGCTCCCCACTACAAGAAGGACAGAGACATGCTAGAGAGAGTCCAGCGGAGGGCAACCAAAATGATTAAAGGGCTGGAGCACAAGCTCTATGAGGAAAGACTGAAAGCATTAGGCTTATTTAGTCTGCAGAAGAGAAGATTGAGGGGGGATTTGATAGCAACCTTCAACTACTTGAAGGGATGCTCTAAGGAAGATGGAGCTCGACTATTCTCAGTAGTAACGGAGGACAGAACAAGGAGCAATGGTCTCAAGTTACAGTTAGGGAGGTCGAGGCTGGATATTAGAAAAAACTTTTTTACTAGGCGAGTGGTGAAGCACTGGAATGAGATGCCTAGGGAGGTGGTGGAATCTCCATCTTTGGAGGTGTTTAAGGCCCGGCTGGACTAAACCACGATTAGGATGGTTTAGTGGGAGTGGTCCTGCCTCAGGCAGGAGGTTGGACTAGATGACCTATGAGGTCCCTTCCAACCCTATGATTCTATGAAATTAGAGCAGAAACAGGCCCTTCCAGGGAAAAGCATGTATGCTGGTAAAAAGAGAGAGCCAGAACATGTCAGTGATGGGCTGAAGAGACTTGTAGGGGCCTAGAAAGCTGGGCAGTAAAGCAACAATTCAGGTTGGCAGCATTCCCCTGAGAAGCCTCCAGCTGGTAGGCGGGTAAGTTCTCTCCAGCTACAGGCTGGAAATCCATCAGAAAGAGGAGTAGGTTGTTGCAGCTGGGAGCTTGCATATTTAATAGCTCATGGACATCCTACCTTATGTTCCAAATGCCAAGGGCAGAGGCTATAAGATGGGATCTGCTCTGTGGCATGTTCTGCGATAGGTCTCCAGCCCATGCTGAGTCCCTCTTGCCTGCCATTGCCCCATATTGGGGTTTTAAAGATGGCATAAAGGGAGGGTGGTATAGAGGTTTATTCCACCTGCTCCCCCTCCACGTAAGGGGTGAGCTCAGGTTGGTCAGGGTGGGAAGCAAACAGGATGGGTAGGGTGGATTCTAGGCTGGTAGAATGGTTCCACAGGGCCTGTGCTGATCAAAACCCAGCATGATGCTTTCTTCAGTAGGGGGAAAATGTGTCCATTTGTTTTAACCACATGCCAAATTTTGACTCCCCTTCAACTGGTCTGAAATTGCCAATGGAAAAAATCTTCAAGCAGCTCAAATGCAGAAATTCCTGCTGCGATCCAGAGGAGTGTGGGAGGGGGGTGCAGAGCCCTGGTCTGACCAGTGTCAAAGTTAGCAATAGCGCCGTGTGCAGTGGATGGCAGATTTAAAATCAAAGGATGCATCGAACAATGCAGAGCTATATTTATATGCACAGCTCTTCTGAGGGCTAGAGATTTATCTCCATCATGTGAAAAAACCTTGTTAGTGACTTGTGGATGCCCCACTCCTGAATAATGAGAACAGTCTCGTCTCAGCAAGATAAATCCAAATAGAACAATGACATTGTCCTTCCTTATTATAACACACAGTCAGCTCCTCATTTCACTGATGTTTTACATAAGGATTTTGACAGGATGCTTCAGTGGTGGCTTGATAATACAATGTGTTTTTTAATAGTCACCAAGTCTAAAACTTTCCCCTTTTCTTGTTTCCAAAAGACTGAGGTAAAATGCTTGGGAAAAAAATATACAGAAATGTGACCAATGATTTGGAAGGTGTCAGTTTTAGGGGCCCACTGGGAAGCCCTACAGGGCCTGATCTTCAGCAGCACCAAGTGTTCTCATCTCAGATCAAAGTCAGTGGGAACTGTAGGTGTTCAACACGTGGCAGCCACATCCCAGGTGCTTTGTGTTAAAGGAATACAAAATAATGAATGGGCTACAGATTGCAGATCAGGCACAGCTGTCCCCCTGCCTCTGATAATACAAGAGCAAGCAGACGTTCAACGAAACTGAAAGGCAGCAAATATAAATCTGAGTAAAGGGAGTGTTTTCACATGACATGGTGGGATTGGGGCCCCATGGTGCTAAGTGTGTACGTGCATGCACATGTGCATGCACATACACACACACACACAGTCATGGATCCACGCATTCCCTTCCCATGCTGCTCTGCATACCTGTCCTCATAGTGCTGCTGCCTGTGGTGCACAAACAACACTAAAAAAAATTTAGACTTGCTCCAGTTGCCCCACAACTTGGTCATTAAATACTGGCTGTGTTCCTTCAGCTTTGCGGTGGAGCTTGGCCCAGTGGAGATGGATGGAGGGGGGGAGTGACCTTCCAGAGTGGGTTGGGGCCAGTGCACCATGATCAAGGTGCGGAGTGGAGGAAAGTGTGAAGACGTTGGTGTGAGGAGACCAGCAGGTGGCTGGGCTACTGTTGTGGGTGGAATGGAAAGATCAGGGATCGAGGCAATAGGAAACCAGAGTCAATAAACCATGAAGAGCCTTGGAGGGGTGGACAAGAAATTTGGACTTGTTGCTGTGGAAGAGAAGGCGCCATTGCAGAAGGGTGAAGTGATCGGAGTAGTGGAAAAGGAAGAGGCTCTTTATTCCTGTGGAGATCTGTGCTGAAGAAGCGGTTTCACAGTCTACTATATCAAGAGCATCAATGAGAAAGTAGAGCCTCCTAGAGCAGCTACAGTGTGGAAGCTAACTGCCCTCTCATATGGGCCTCGATCAGGAGTAACCCCTCTGAAATCAGGGGTGTGAATGGGAGCAGAGCCAGGCCCCAGAATCTTTTGTGTCATTGGCCTTGATTGGAGCTGGCATAGGAAATGTTCTCTTGTCTGCATCGTTTTGCTAGCTGGCTTGGCTCCTGCAGGGAGCCTGTTGTTCTCCATATTTAATTTTCTTTTCTCACTTTGAGTAGTGACATTTGTCTCTATGCTGCTCTAATCATCTGTTCTCCCCCTCCCTCCTTGCAAACGGGCATGATTGTTTGCAGGACACAGTGTTTCTATGGTTGGCTGGGGCAGTTTTCTTGTAGAAAAGAAGGAGGCCACAGAAGATTTGGGTAGCTAGATTAGTCTGTTCATGTACATCCCATGTGTGGTGTGAAATGAATACAAAATCTCAGCTAGATCTATGAAAATGCATCAGGCAGCTGCCACGTGCCCAGACCTGTCTGGTGAGAAGTCTGAATCAGCTCCAAGTCCCAGTTTCCGGGCCATGCCATGCCAGATCAGGCTAGGATGTATGTCTGTGTCTCACCACCTCTTGTGCTGTGCTGAGCCATGATGGATATTTGGGGGGGTATGACCATGTGCTGCTGGTTTCTGGGGCAGGTGAATTTATGTATTATATACATTATCTCACTCTGCTATGCCATCCTACACAGTGTGATGCCCTGATGTACTACAGTGCTATGCCATTCCATGTACCTTCAGTCTTGCTCCATGCCATGTCATGTTTCTTCAGTCTTCTTCCATGCCATGTCATGTATCTTCAGTGCCATTCCTCACACCCTGGTGCCAGGATATACCTTCAGTGTCACAACAGTGCACACAGTGGGATGCCATGTACATCCACTGTCTTGCCAATGCCATACTGGGCAAATGCCAAGCAGTACTCCCAGCTCCATATCCATGTCAGTGCACTTCTTGTTTCTGGTGGCATTTAAGATACTAACAGATTTATTTATTGCATGAGCTTTTGTGGGAGAAAATCCCACTTCACTCTTCAAGCATCTGACGATGTGGGATTTTCTCCCACAAGAACTCATGGGATAAATAAATTTGTTAGTCTTTTAAGTGCCACCAGACTCCTTTTTTGTTTTGCTGAACAAGACTAACCTGGCTACCCCTTTGGAACTTCTGATTTCTGTGGCATGCAAGTATATGCATGGGGGATTTGCACAATCATAAGCAGCAATACAGATGACCATCAGAAATTTAGGAGCATCAGTTTGATTTGGTATCCCTGAAACTTGAAAACTGTCACTTTCTCTGCGTGTCTGCTTCATGCTGGAAAAGAAATAAGTGACAAATGACACAGGTATGCAGCTTCATTTATAATTGTAACTTTAAAGACTATGCCTGAGGTGACAATGGCTGGCATGGCTAGCAGACAAGGAACCTGGTTGCTAAGTCATGGTTTGGAACTGTATTTACTATCATGCTTCTGAATATTTAGAATATCGTTTTTGACAGTATAGATCAATCTACGCCATTTGCAGGGACTGACTTGAGTTGTATCAAGAAGTGAGGCAGTTCACATGCCCAATAACTAGCCATTATTAGTTAGAATCAGTTGCTAAAGGAATTTAAAGGGACCCACCAGCTGCCTATATGTGAGAGTGCTTTCAGGACTGGATGTAAATGAGCTAGGGCCAGCTGCTATGCCTGAAGTTGGTTGACATTTTTCTATTGACACTTTTATTAATGGAAACTTGGGATTTTGAACAGTGGTTCTTAGTCTTTTCCTTTATGCAGACCACTATATGATCATCAAAAGTTTTTGTGGACCACATTCTGAGCACCAAATGTGCAAAGAGCATCAGTTCACATTGATGTCATGCAAAAGTACCTCTACACAAATTCAGAGAATGTTATATTACACAAGGATGTTTGTGAAGCAAATTACATTGTGAATAACAATGTAACATCAAATATGATACCTAAGAGATACTCAGGATTGTATTAGTACAGGGGTGGCGAAACTTTTTGGGTGAGGGACCACATTGCAATTCTTTTCTCAGTCAGGGGCCCAGTGAGAAAATTTTTGATGGATAAGACATAAAAGTTAATCTTATTAATACACTTTAATAAAATAATGATTAGTATGATATTTGGCATTGCTTTTGCTCACACTATGTACAGAGGACAAGGGGGGGCAGGGGTGCCTGTGTGAGGGGGCAAGGCAAGGCATGGGGAGAAAGTGACAAGGGCGGGCCCTGGCCAGCCCCAGCTCCCAGGCTTTTGCAGTACTCCATGGGTCGGAAGAAAGCCATTGGCAGGCTGGAATCTGGCCCCCCGGGCCACAGGTTGGACAAGCCTGTATTATTATTACATTATCTCCTCCCCACCCCCTGCCCACGGACCACCATTTCCAACCACAGTTAGGAACCACCGGGCTCGGAGATTATTTTTGTTTTAGGGTCTGCTTTTGAGTTTAAATTAACCCTGTTAGAATCTTGGCATCTCCAGAGTGGTACAGAGGAAACTGGACATATTAGTAAATCTAGGCCTTGGTATCTTGCAGAGATAATCCTTTGCATAAATAAATCCTTGCAAATTCATTCTAACATAAATAAATGAGACTTCCCTTCTAATTTGTGGGGTTATATCTGCTTGCCTAAAGGCTGACTTTCTCCCTTTGTGTCTGATTCTCACCTTACTTACACCAGAATTGGGCTACATTCTGCTCTGATTTGCACTTTGCAGTCAGTGGGGTTATTTGGGGTTTGCACTGCTATAGGTAGATCAGAATCTGGCTTTGTATCACTACTGGAAGCTATCATTGATGTGCAAATGCATATTGAACAAAGAAAAGTCAAAATCCCTTTAAAAGGGGTGTGTTATTCTGTTGACTTGGTGTTTTACTAGGAATGAAATGGCACCCCTCTCCACTCAGGTGCCTAAATCTGAAGGTTAGATTTCGCTTCTGACTCCAGCACCCATTGAGCAGCATGGAGAGACGCTGGGGAGCTCATTACCTGGACATAACAGGGATGTTCCTTCCTAACAGAACTGTATATCCACAGCTCCCTAATGCCATGGTCAGACATCCATCAGAGTTTCTTTAAAATAATTGTACAATAAGACTAAATGGGCTGGTTTCATCCCTACTGTAACCCCTGTGGAGTCAATGGGATTACCCAGGGGGCTGAAAGTCACCAGATACCTTGCCCATCTGAGCCAACCAATCATTGCCCTCTGTATCTTCTCTTTTTCAATTAGCACTGCCGTTAAATTTAAGGGCCAGGCTATGTAATGAGAGCAGTTTTATAGGCAATCAAGGCCCTTCCCAGGAAGCTGATGATATGACTGCTTGGTGACACTGAGAAGCTGCCATCTTTGAGTGTGGTTTGCCTTGCAGAAGGGACAGTAAAACCTCACTGGGAAAGCTGTCAGTCAAACCACAAGGAGAGACAAAATCAGGCACTGGACTCTCCATGTCTTGTGCTACCTGAAAATCTCCTGCACTCAAGCGATGCTCCGGTTCAGAGAGTGGTAAAGAAGGCTAGGACAATAGCCAGGAAGGGATGGAGAAGCAATCAGAAGGACAGCTAGTGCTGTGTTGGAAAACATTTAGGGGGCAAAAGAATGTTGGCGAGAGTGACGGAGAGCACAAAGTGGTCAGGGGATCCAGGCAGATAAATGACAAGGGCCTCTGAAAGGCAGAGAAAGCTTAGAAGCAGCTGAGGGGGTCCAGGATGCTGGGAAGAGCTCATAGATCAGATGGGGGATGACAAGAAGTCAGAGGGAGGGTTTGTGTGACAGTCGTTGGAGCCATTGCAGAGAGTTCTCTAAAGACTGCCACATCCCACTGGCCATTCTGGTCTTGCTGAGAGCTCAGCCCAACATTTCAGTGTTGTAAGAAGTTTTTCAAACCCAAATATTGAGAACATTGTAATGCAAGTTGTTTTAAGCTTTTTCAGTGGAAAAAAAGCTTTGGGAACCCCCCTGGACAGACCGCATTGTGCTAGCAAATGGAAGCCAGAGAGTGAAACTGCCAAGAAAGTGACTCCGCTGAGGTGAAACTGGATAGTCCTATTTGTGGTGCCCAGCAGGAATGCAAAACAAAATCAAAATTGCAAAAGTTAAATGCTCTGGGGCACCTGAGGTTCAGTGAGGGGATCCCGCATCCCAAGCCAGGTACCTAAAAGAATGCTACGTGCCTCCCACTAGGCCCAAATGCCCTGCTTCCCTTCCACAGCGCTTGAGACAGATTAACCCTTGAAACAAATGCTGCACTTGATTGAAAGCCAGCACCTGTATTTGGACAGAGACAGACCCTAGGTTAGTACAAGAGACTGACTGGGGCTTCCTTCCAATATAAATGATGTGAAAAGTCCCCAGTGCCCACATATACAGAGAGGTGCTCTGTAACCCACCCATGCAACTCCTGGCCTGGCTGCCAGACTGTTAGTCCCAGCCGCAGGCTGTCCGAGGTCACTGGTGCTTGGGTGAATCCCAGTCTCTGTGACGTCCAACGCCAACCTGGTCAGAACTTCTGTTCTGAGCTGTGACCCTGGCCTGCCCCATGGGCCAGCCCCTCACCTTGGGTTCCTGCTCTGTTTGGGCCTACTCTTTTCTGCAGCTCCAGCCAATAGCGTGTGCTCTGGCATCAGCACGTGTCTTTCTCCAGTCCCTCCCCTCTCCTAGCTGACTGATGCAGCACCATTCACGAGGCCAGGAATGATTCCCTTCTCCTTCTGGACAAGGCCACAACACTGCTCCAGACACAGCCTGATATTCCTCTTCTCCAGCAAAGATCCTCAGGGGGAAATGTTTTCCAGTCCTTTAGGCAAGAGCGCTCTGGGACCATCTCCCTTCTCTGCTCACCCAGTCAGCCAGGGCCCATTCACAGGGCCAATGATCTGTCCAGTGGGGGCTCCCCACGCAGAGCTGTGTGATAAAGGTCTGCGTTAAGAGTATCAGGTAACACGCAGGGGAGGATGTTTGATCTAAGTGTGATTTTCATTTTGACTGTGCCCTTTTAAAATTAACCTTAAAAACAACCTAACAAATCAAATCAAATCCATAACTCCCATGACTCCCAAGGTGTTTTGATGTGTTCTGGAGCTTCAGGAGAAAACGAAGGAGCTGCTCAGCACCATGGAAAGCAGGACACTCCTCAACCTTCCTAATGGATCTTAAATTCACACATGTCTTTTCCCTTAGCAACAGAAGCATCTGGATTCATCACAACCCCAAACATCCATTGCAACGACTGGGGAAAATGTAATTCACCAGGAATCAGGAGAACTTTCACTGCAGAAATTGGCGACTGCACATGGTTTTAAAAGGAGTCTAAGGGAGTTGATGACCAGATCCTAGTAAACTTCAGTGGAAGTTGGGCATCTAACTCCCAGAGGCACCACTGAAGATCTCCACCATGCCTCACAAAGACCAACAATGCACTGGAGAAGTCAAGGAATAATCCTGCACCCACACCTGCAGGCAAATGACCATGCTGATCTAGTAGGTTTTCCTCATGTTTTATGTGATTCTAACTAGCAATCATGGCATCTTTTCAGAGAATGGTATTGGAAATGTCCTCAAGCTACATGCGGATAACAGGACCAGTCTAGTTGCAAAACAAAGCTTACTATTTGCTACATAGCAAACATGGCATTTTCAAAGGGATTAAAGTAAGGTGGAACACTATTTTTAGGGACTCAGTGTTCCGTAGCCCCTAAAAATAGAAAATGGAGCCAAAATGCTGCATTCTGGGGCCCACCATTTAAAAATAGCAGGCCCTGGAATGCAGTGTTCTGGCTCCACTCTATTTTTAGGGACCCCAGTGTGGAGACCCTAAAAATAGCAGGCCCCAGAATAGCATTCCACCACATTCCAGAAGGGTAGGGAGCTGCCCCAGCCCGGGATGAGGCTCCAGCCTGAGCCTGCTCTGACTGAGCATGCTCAGAACCTCTGAGCATGCTCAGTCAGAGCAGGCTCGGGCTGGGGCTGTTCCAGTGACATGGTGGCCAGGTAAGGGGCCCGGGGGGGGGGGGGGGTGTATTCCTTTTTTGCCCCAAAGGGGGGGGGTGTAGGGGGATACTTAGGGGGTGTATGGTGTGCTCACTAATTTGGTGTAACACTATTACTAGCTGACAACTGGGGGGTTGGGAAATTCAGGGGATGCAGGGTGGGTGTTAGGGAAATCCCTGGTTCAGGGATGGGTGAGCTGGCCTAGTAGGGAAAGGGCACGGGGGAGGGGGTTGGTCTGCTCTTTAATGTGCTTCTCTGCAGAACGTCTTGCTACCTGAAACCCTCATATAATGCACTCAGTGCTTTGGCTTAGTTTGCCTATCCAGCTATGCTCCTGGACCCACGTCTGCAAACACAGACATGGATATTAGTATTTTGGCATGCACTTGAGACGAACAGGACGAGGGCAGTGTATTGGCTAAAGGAGTTGAAAACAGCAATGCAGATGACAAACAGGAACAGTTTTGTTTTGCATCTTGGAAACCAGGAGGTCCAATGGAAAGATTTTCCTTACATCGTGTGAATGAATTAGTAGCTTGTCCTAAATTCTTTTCCTGGTAATTGTCTACATGATTAACATTATTAAAATGGATACACTTTTGTTAAGAAAAAGAAAACTCATTAATTTTGAATATTTGGCTTCCTCTTAAATTATTTGTTGGTTGATTTTCCTCCGGTCTAGACACCCTCCAGTGCTGTGGCTAGAAAGCAACAATCTGACTATTCAGATTATTAAATGAATAAAATAGCTGGATTTTATTTCATTTTATTTTGGTTCAATTTAAAATGTTACTACAGAAAATATCTTTCAAAGGGCCATTTTTCCCATGGCCCTGTCCTTACATGTTCCTAATTATGGCCATAATTAATTTTAATGAGTCACCCACCATCAATTCTGCATACATTTGTAAAAAGTTCTGCAGTTAATTTAAAAAAAAATAAAAGAAGAAGAGTCAAGAGTGAGAGAGATGTCCTCCTCGGGCTTTCTTTTTAATAAAGCCTGTGGATTATTTAAGGGATTGGCATTTGGCCAGAATGGTGCAAAATTGCTTGGTCCTCATTCAAAGTAGATTCAGTCTGGCCAATGATGGATTGCATCATTCATATCTTTTATAGTCCTGGTAAAGAGGTCAATCTGTCCAGATTGATAAATCTAAGTTTCTTGTTATATTTCATACTTGTACTAAACACATGCATGGAACCAAAGTGATATTTTAGTTTCTTGGGAAATCTCCCCTCCCCTTCAAGGCCAACAGCTCACATCAGAGTCCTTGGACAAACTTTGGGCTCTGGGGAGAGCAACTGAGAAACTGCAGCACAAAAGAGCAGAAGGGAGAGAAAGAACTAACAACGGGACTCAGGTGGCTGATCCATTCTTTCTCTGTATTCAGAGTAATGTGAAGGTAAAGGTGACTGCAGAGGAAACAAAATGGTGTGTTCTCTTTATTGCAGCTCTTGTGTGTGAGGCAAGGAGCGAGAATTTTGGCCATTTTTTCTTTCTCCCTGTTCCTTTTGACAAGAAGAATAGCAGGTCTTGACCCACCCTTTCCTCTCTGGAGCTCCTGGAGTAGGATACTCAGGTCACAATAAATGGAGGGTGAAAGTGCCGCTCTCAGTGGAAGTGGGAGGAGATGCTGTAGGATCAAATTCAGGGCTGCATCTGAACTGGGCTCATGCATGTGCAAAAGTTGTGTTAAGCTACTGTCATGCCATGATCCTAGGGTCAGACGCACTCACCACTTGGGTCCCTAACAAAGTAAAGTAGGCTCTAGGAGGACATACTTTCTACTGGCTCTGAGGCCCAGCCCAGGAACCAGGACTCACGGTAGCTTTTGAACCTCCAACACCCCTGGCCTCCAGGTTATGCCCCCTATACCAGGGACAGGGAGGCAAGGTAGCATAGGAGTTAGAGCAGTGACCGTTCTGCACAGAGAGAATCCTATATTTGCCAGTTGAGCCATAGCTGAGAATCCACCTTTGGGCTTTGTCTTTGTTACAAAGAAGGTGCCTTGTTAATGTGTGTTACTTAGCGCACGTTAATATCTCAGGGCTGGTCTAGACTGAGCCATACACTGAAATGTGAAAGGGCAGGGCTGTCCCCAGGGGGGTGCAGGATCCATGGTGGATTGGCCTATTTGGGGCCCTGCATCCCCACTTTGCTGGGGGGCCAGCCATGCACTCCCACCTCTCCCCTGAGCCAGAGGCAGAGCGGGCCGGTCCGGGGACTGGGCTGTCCTCTCCCGCCAGACCTCTGGGCCGACCGTCTCCACCCCAGGGCAGAACAGCCGGCCCAGGGGAGGGGTGAGAGAGTGACGCCTGGTCTCTGGGTTGGCCTGCTTCACCTCTGGGCTGGCTGCTCCCCACCCTGGCGGTGGGGAAGAGCTGGCCCGGAGCAGAGGCTGGCTCTGAATTACTGCCCTCCCCCTCCATCCCAGCTACTTTTGGCTCTGCACCAAAGGCAGCGGGGAGGGGGCAGGGGCCAGCACAGCCATGGGGAGGCAGTGGTCCGGACCTTGTGCCACGCTGCTCACAGCAGGACAGTATGGAGGCCAGGGAGCCACAGGGCCAAGGCTGATTGCCCCTCTCACCCCCTCTTAAGGATGGCCCTGCCCTGAGAAATGTCATTAAGTTGACCTAACTTTCAGTGTAGACAGCGATAGGTCAATGGAATAATTCTTCCATCAATCTAAGTATTGCCTCTCAGGGTGGTGGATTATCTGTGCTGACTGAAGAAGCCCTCCCATTGGCGTTGGTAATGTCTACACTGAAGTACTGTCGTGGTTTAAGAGCAAGCCGTCTCTTGAGTCTACACTGCTCACTGGGTATAAAATCCATCCCCCAGAGCCACATAGTTAATCTGAATTTAAGGTCTGTGTAGACAGCAATATCTCAGTGGGAGAGTGTCTCCCGTCAGCATAGCTACTGCCTCTCACAGGGTGGAGTTACTAAGCCAACAGCAGAGCTCCTCCTGTCAGCTTGGAGCATCTTCACCAGAAGTGCTACAGTGGCATAGTTGCATTGGTGCAGCTGCTAGTTCAGTGTAGACAAGATAACTGATTAACAAGTGGTGCTAGCAGCTCAAGCTGACCCGACCCTAGGGGGTAAGTAATAGTGTTAATTACCAACTACGGGTAACCCTGAGGGTGGCTGAAGAGCAGTTTGTAGGATCTCTCTAAGTTTCTCCAGGTGGGTGACCAAAATCTGTTGAATCTAAATAATGAAGATAGGATTCTTGAGGAGAGACACTCTCCTGCGCTCCCTGATGTGACTGCTTTTTCTGAGGAAGGAAACATCAGAGACCAGAACCTCTACTGGTATAAGTCGGCATAACTCTATGGACTTCAGTGGCACTACACTGTTTTCCATCAGCCGAGGATCAGGGTCAGTCCTTGGAGGACAGGCTCCCCTGTTGGTGCTGCTGTCTCCAGTCTTGACTGAGCCCCAGCAATGCAGGTGGGCATTAAAAAGGAAAAATAAATCCCATGACTGAGTTTGGCACCCTCCTCCAGACTCAGAGGTATTGCCTGGGTCTGTATGAGAGATGCTCTTCACTAACAATGGGGGAGTGCAGAAGTGTATGTCAAGTCCATCGTTAGTTTCTACTCCCTCCCTCCCTTCAACTGACAGAGACCCCTCTCATCTTATCAGTCCCATCTCCTACTTGCCCCCACTAGCCTGCCCCTCTCTTCTATCCCTCCTAATTGGCCAGCAGTCCCCACCCCACACATCCTACTTCTGCCCTGTTCCCCTACTAGCTTCTTAGTGATGCCATGCCTGACCTGGCCTGGATATTTCAGCATGACCCGTCTCCCCACTACTGGTTACTCTTGCTTGTGAATTCCCTCACTTCCCAGCTACTGGGACCCTGCAGTTCCTTGCAATTTGACACATCTTCCTTTCTTCCCATGGCCACAGGATGCTATAGGAAGCTGGCTGGGCTCATGGGACACTCACCTGTGATTCGTCCATTTCCCAAGGTTCTGATCCTGGCCAGACGCCAAACACTATGTCTGTCTGGGACAGTTCCCGGAGCCCAGCCTGGTGTCAGGAATGAGGACTTGCAGCATTGCTTGCCCAGGCTGTTCCAAATCTGCTTCCCTACTTTCCACTGTCTTTGGTTCCTAACTCCATCTCAGTCCCCTTGATTCTGGTTCCTGACTCCTGCGTTGCTGGGTGACTCCAGCGCCCAAGTCCTGTTTCAGCCACTAGGCCTGAGTGCCAATATTCTGGTTGGTGACACATGGTAAGTGAGGTCACTTGCAAAGCAAAGCAAAACTTCCCAAATTAGCTGTGCATGGGAGAAAAAGTGAGCGTGATAATTAAACTCAGCAGCAAATTGTAGAGCAGGGTTGGCAGGTGGAACAAGAGGAGAGGGGAGCAGCAATAAATCCTGAAAGCATCCCTACATTTTCTGCAGGCCAGCTGACAATAGGAGATGCTCATGGGGTGTGATATCCATTATAATTGATCTGAGGGATGGGCTATGTCAAGGAGAGGGAATGTTGTACTGGAAATGAATCCAGTTCTTCCCTCCCACCCACTCCCCACTGACAGCAGTGCTGAGAGGTATGATGTTCTTTGGAAATATTGCACCTGAACATACTTTATGGTCCCAGTGCTGAACTCACTCCCACATGCAGTCTCTATACTAATTAAACCCAGAGGTTCTTAATCTTTTTCAGCCAGGACCCAGAATAAGTTTGGGAATCAGCTTCACAACCCGTGCCCCTGGCCAGCAGCCCCTCCCCAGGACACAAAGAGTGGCCAGTGTGGGACTGCTGCTTTTGGGGGCTGGGCCCTGGAGTAGCCTGTTTCGTGGACTTTAGCCTCTTTGCCCCCAGCCTCCCCAGCACTGAATGGGCTAAATCCAGGGCCTGGGGGTGAGGGGGCCTCTGCTCAGAGCTTGGGGGGGGGGGGGGGGGGGGGGGACAAAGTGACTGAACTCCATGGTATGGGCTACTCAAGGGCCCTGGCCCCAAAAGCAGCAGCCCCAGGTTGGTCCCTCTGCATGCTGGGGAGGGGCAGCTGGCCTGGGGCAGGCAGTGCAGCCAGGAATGCTGCTCCAGGTCATCCGCAGAGAGAGGACAGTGCGGCTTAGAAAGTCACCCTTCTCCCCTTCCTGCTGCCTCATTGACAGCAGAGGGAGGATGGTGCAGCCCCGGCCCCCTGCCGCCGAGGCCACATCACGGGCACCTTGCCACCATTTTTGGGTCGCAACCTATAGGTTAAGAACCCCTGAGTTAAACTCACTCCTTTGACAGAACTGAACCAGCTCTCATCAGAAGGGCCTTAAGGGTCCAACTGAACTCACCCTTCGTATTTCTCATCTCCATCCGAAAGGAGCACCACCATAGCTGGCTGGAGCCATTTGCTTACACAGCCTCCATGGCAGATCCAGCATGTTCAGATGAGGTAGGTGCATCGCACTGATCCCTGGTGTAGTTCCACAGCAGCCAGGGAGTTTCACCAGAAATGAAGCTGGATCTCTGCTCCTTCGCTGGGCTATTTTCCAGCAGATCACCTGCCTCTTCCAATCTACCTTACGTTACTGTAAATGCCACATTCTTCAGGTGGGTTCCCTAGTGCCACTGCCACAGGAAGGGCACGTTTTCAGCTGGAACTGGGCCCAGCTGAGCTCCAGGTAGTCTCTAGTGACCTGGCTTCTGTCTTAGCTGATTCTACAATCATTGTTGCCCTAGAAATGGCTATTTGTCTGTGGGAAGGTATGGTGTGTGCCAACTAGGAATGTGCTTTAAGTCACCTATTTTAATAAAAACCTTTGTCCAAAGTTTAAGATGTCCTATCTTTTTTAGAGTCTTATCAGCCTTGAGCCTGTGACAAGAATCCAGATGCATACATATTCAATCCCATCCTGTGGTGAAAATTGCTGCTAAGGCGGGGGAGAGAAACAGAGAGAGAGAGAGAGAGAGCACAAAACTAAAGAGATGACCACAAGTCCCTTTAAATCAGGATTACTTGACGAGGCTCCTGAGTGTCAATGACCAATGTTCTTCTTTAATTCAGGTATTGAAATGTTTGCCTAGTCCCCCCCCCCCCCGAGTGGTTTTCCTGCTCATGTAACTCTGGTTTCCAGCCTTTCTAAGAAGACAATGCTACAGTAATGACCTTCACCCTCACCCTGTGTAGCAGTTGGCTGTTGTTGTTTTGGGCTATGATGGCAGAATGCAGCGTCTTTCCTGCTGGCCTGACGTGGAAGTGCTAACCTACCATGGGAAGAGTTGCTATGCCTTGGTGGTGAGTGCTGTTAATCTTGTATCTTGTGAGAGTTCTAGCCAGATTGGAGGCCTCCGGGATTCTGATGGGGTGGGTAAAGAGAGGTTAAATATAATCTTAGTTGGCTTGAGTCTTTTGAACTTCACAAAGTCAGTTCATGCTTACTTACTAGTCGAAGTATATATGCTTGCGGTCTGAGCAGTGGAAGAAGGTAGGAATGATTCCCAGGGCCCATGTCTATCTGTTTCTATCCCTGGCTAATTAAAATATCTTTTATACATGTATGGGAGCAGCTCCTCAGCCAGTGTAATTGGCACACCACCATGGTGTAGTGATGCTGCCTTTCTCCAGCTGTGGGGCTGGCCCATTTGCTGTGTTACAATGATGTAAGTGGGGAGGAATTCCATTGATATCAGCGGAGCTCTCCTGCATGACATTCTGTGTTGAGCATCTAAGTGGAGCAACTGGGAAGAGGTGGCTATAAGGCTCCTTTGTCACCTTCTGATGTTTGGCTGCTTCTGCCAGAAATTTTGCAGCTCTGGGGCTGAGCTGAAATGAAAGCATCCTGCCAGAGCTGCCCTAAGGGGCACAGCTCCAATCAGATCCTTTGCAGCACTGAGCTGGTCCATCTCCCTGGAACCGGGAACCTCTGACAGTACAGGCCCTGCCTTCGCAGCGTCCACAGGCCTTGCTCTCTCTCTACAGGTTCATGGTAGCAGAGCCATAACTACAGCGGGGCCAGTGGGGCAAAGCCCTAGGTGGCATGGAGCGGCTCAATAAAGCCGCTAAATTAAAGGGTGGCTTTTGCATCGCCAGCTCCAAGCACTGCTAATGGTAAGGGGCATGTTTCAATTGGAACGCACCCCAGGCGGCGAAAAACTGGCAGTATGGCTCTGCACGGTAGGTGCACATCAACCCCTGCGTCCTCTGTGGAATCCCTGCAACATCCCACCCCTGTTCCACAGCCCACTCACAGAAACAACAGGTCCATTGTTCCCAAAGCAGCCTGTTTGTACCTTCAAACACAGCTCTGCTGAATACACAGTTAGAGTGAGAACAAAAGTAAGTCACTCAAAGAACAGAGATCTGAGGACAAGTATGAATTTTGAAAACAAATGGTAACCATTATCTATCAAACAAAACCCTAACAGGCCCATCCTAAAGGTTAAACTTAACTAACAAAGCATGTGCCCAAGCTCATAAAAGAAAGCTAATCCCAAGCTTTTTCCCCAGTGTTTTCAACCAATTTATTGAAACCCTTCCTCATGCTTTGAAGCCTGTTTGTCCTCACAGACTGTCTGCAGGAATACCCAGAGCAGTTTGTTTGTACCCCAGATATAGTTTCAGAAGTTCAGTATTTTGTATCCCCAAATAGGATGATTCCTTCTTCTTTCTTGCCAGTCGCACAAGCCTTCTTTAGCATTTGGATGACTGTGCACTGCGGCTCGTAGACACCTGAATAAGAATGGATGTGAGCAGCACTCAAAGAGGAAACCTGCTTTTCACCTTTCCTGGTGAAGAGTCCCTAGACACTGAGCTAAGAACTTCATTTTTGGTGTATGTATAGTTCCAGAGTGTCTAGTCCAGCAAAACGAACAAGGAGTCTGGTGGCACTTTTACAGACTAACAAATTTATTTATCGCATGCTCAGGGGGTGCATAATTAGTAAGCATGCCAGACTCTTCTTTGTTATCAGCATTAGACAAATTGCTTCAACAATAAGAACAGCCACGCACCCTGTATGTACAAAATATCTTATGCAAGATCCGGATGTGCATTTCACAATGACATTGAGGACCAGTGTGATGTAGGTTATCAACAGCAATCTTGCATGACATCCTTTAGTCAATAAGAATGTAAATACTGGAGCCAAAGGATTCTTGTAACCCTTATATACTGTGCCCTCTCTGAGACTCTGCCATTTGGCATCAAGAGGTATGTGGGTCACAGACCCCAGTACCAGGGCTTGTAAGGGGGTCCTCAAGAAACTTTTAAAAGATAATAAACTAAGTGCTATAGTACAAACCCAGAACAACATATGGTCCTTGCCCCCAAGTAATCTGGTGTATGTGCCGGAGGTGTTGCTGCCACTGGACCTGCAGAGCTCGTGCCCTGAATCTCCCTGGGCTGGCCTTGGCACTGCCCCTGCAAATCAGCAGGCGGGGGCCATTGGCTGGCAGCGGGAGGAGCTGGATCAAGTCTGCCGCGGCCACCTGCTACTTGCCAGTAGCAGTTGGAGCCCAAACAGGCCCTGGGGCCAGACTGGGACCCGAGGCAGGGGCAGGGGCAGGCCACATACCTTTTTAGGGGGCAGCAGTGCCCTTGGTGTGTGCATCTTTACAGGCCTTTTCTGTGGAAGCAGGAAAAGGGGGGGTGGGGAAGGGAAGTGGGCAGAAAGAGAAAAGTTGAAAACAGCTGGAAGGGGAAAACAAGGGGTCGGGCAGTTCTGGCATCCCTTATCACACCCTTCCATGTGGGCCCCAGGGTGTGGCTGTGGATGCTTTGACTCTGTTAGACAAAAATCTATCACAGGCGTTCCAAGGACAAACATCCTGCTCTGACTAGGGTTACTAGATGTCAGGCAAAAGGAGGACATGTCCTCCTTTTTACCTTCATGTCCTCCTCTTTACCTTCACGTCCTTGGTGTGGCGGGCATTTTAAAATACATGATTTTTGGCTGGCTTTTTACTTACAGGGATTAAAGTATGCTGGAATGCCTTGGAACACCCTATTTTTAGGGGGAAGCATTCTAGGGCCTCCTAAAAACAGAAGAATATTATATTAATACTGCATTTTCTCCATGTCTCCTCCACTGTCCTCCTTTTTGTACTTCCCTGTCCTCCTTTCCAGGCTTTGGCATCTGGTAGCGCTAGTTCTGACTCCCATGCCGGCTGCTCTCCCGGTGTAGGCCAGGGCTGTGAAATGGCTTTTTTCTTTCATTACCTGGGACTCCTCTATGACAAAATGGCTCCTCTGGGTTAGTGGCTTGCATTGTCCCTGCCCCACACTTCCACAGGGAAGAGACGGAGATGAAGCACATCTTGCTGCTGCCGTGCACTGAGGAGCATTGTGGTGTCTCCTCTTCATCTCTCCTGCCACATAGGGTGAGTTCACACAGCAGTCTTATTTCGAAACAACAGAGGTTGTTTCGAAATAAGAAAGGCCATGTTCACACGATGCACTGTTGTTTCAAAACAACGGGTTCCGTTGTTTCAAAACAACGGCGTTGTTTCGAAACAAACCCCATGTGGGGATGAAACAACGTTGTTTCGAAACAATTGTTTCGAAACAATGCTGTATGAACATGTTGTTTTGAAACAACAGTGACTCGTTTCAAAATAACTGTTGTCTGAACTTGCTATTTCGATTCCTGCTTTTTTCCTTAACTTGAATTAACAAACTGTTAATTCGAATTAACTTATTTTGAAATAAGGTGTTATTTCAATACAACTTGTATCGAAACAACTTGTATCGAAATAATCCCCTATGTGTGAACATACCTATAGAGTGAGCAAGGTGGCTGGCATTGAAACGTGAGGTTCTTTGCCTCCTTCCCATCCTTGTTGCTGCCACTGTGGTGCCTTCAGCCGCAGGGCCACTGGTGATGGGGGACATGCAGATCAAGAAGGTTCGGTTTGTGTATCCCTTTGCTGGACATGGGCACACCCACGCAGATGAAGTGCAGCAAGTTATGGCAGTCTGCACACAGCATCACTTATTGCCCTGTGTTGCACAGGGACCAAAGCTGACAATGGTGTCAGAAGAGATGCCCCCAAGACTCCCGAGAAGGGACAAGTGCACCTGCTTCAGTGTGTGTGAGGATGAGCTGACCCTCAAACAATCACTTGAGGAGAGACGAGGTCCTGGAAAGAGAAGCAGTGGGCATTGAAGCGGGGGGGGGGGGGCAACTTTATAGGTGTTACATCAGCATGGGGGTAGGGAAAGGAAATGGAGTCTTGCATATGTGGAGATTATATGGCCCTGGAGTGCAATTTGGGGAGTGAATTGTGGGGAAGCTTTTCCATTTAGGCAAAGGAGGCCCAGGGAGAGTCAGCTGGATCCACCTGGAAGTGGTCCTTTAGCAGCTCTCTGCCTCAGTTTCTCCATATGTAAAGTGGGCCTAACACTGCCCAGTCCTCTGTGATATGGGGCTGGAAGTAGCTGTATTCCTGGCAGGTATCAGTATTATCATGTTAGACTGTCATTGGAATTGGTGGGCCTTTACACCCTGTGTTTCATCCCTCCTCTGTAACTCTTCTTCCAGGTGCCAGTGTGAGTGGTATAATTTTACTCTTCCCAGCTCCTGAATAAAGGGTTGATCATCTTGGACTGCTCCAAGCTGGTTCAGGCCTGTGTTCCCCTGCCCTTCTCCCCACCCCCTGAAAACTACTGTATAACACTGGACGCTTCCACTGAAAAGCCATTATCTGGTGTCTCGTCTGGGGAGTGCCTGGTACTCAGGTGGGTACTTCAGCTCCTCCATTGTCCTGAGGGAACTTGAAATGGACTAAGGCAGAGGATCCCAAATTATGGACTGCAGGCACTCACAGCTCACATGGTGGTGTCGCCTCCTCCTCTTTATTTTTAGCTGCTGAACTCCGTTATGGGCACACCGTGTCTTCCCTCCTGCCAAGTCCCCATGCCAACAGGTGCTGTAGGCAGGGGTTAAAGTATAATTTGGGTGACCCCAGAACCTTCCTAAATTTCTGGGCCCCCCCTTAGCAGGTTCAGGGCCTCCCTTCACAGGAATGTGGGCCCCCCTCTCATACCCCAGCTACTACTCCCAATATCAATTACCCTGTCCCCAAAATCCATCCCAGCCCCAATAACCTCCAAAATCCACCCCAGACCCCAATACACACCCCAATCCTCAATACCCACCCCAATCCTCAATATCCACCAAGCACCCAATACCCATCCCCAAAATCCGTCCCCTGCCCCCATTACCCAGTTCCAGCCCCCAATATCTATTCACCTGTCCCCAATATTCCCCAGACCCCAATATCCACCCCCAAAATCCATCCCTGCCCCCTATACCCTGTCCGAGCCCCCAATATCCATTCCTCTGTCCCCAATAATCCCCAGCTCCCAATACTCACCCCCAAAATCCACCCACAACCCCCAGTATCTACTCCCCTGTTCCCAGTATTCCCCCAGTCCCCAAAATCCAGCCCCCCCCAATACCCAACCCCAATGTGAGCTGGGCTGCCCCAGCACTTACAGGCAGCCTTGCGCTGGGCCAGGAGCCAATCCCTGCTGTAGGCTGCACTTGGAGGCTTCTCTGCTTGGAGACACCCCCCCCCCGCTCTCCCCTGCCTGCCAGAACATGGCAGAACAGTGTTCCAGGGCGCTCTATTTTTAGGGGCTCAGCGTTCACATCCCTAAAAATAGAAAATGGAACCGGAACGCTGCATTTTGGGACCCACTATTTTTAAATGGTGGGCCCCAGAATGCAGCGTTCTGGCTCCATTTTCTACTTTTAGGGGTCCCAGAATGCTAAGCCCCTAAAAATAGTGGGCCCCGGAACAGCGTTCTGCTGCATTCCCACTTACTTTAACCCATGGCCTTGGGGATACTTGACTGTTGAGGGGTAGGAGAGAGAGCACTCATGCGACTAACAGTGTGGTCCAGACTATGAAAAAGTTGGATGCCCCCTCAGGTATGGGGCCAGATGCAGCATGTTAGCATCTCTTTGTTTTGGGACAGTGGGCTCTTCCCACGCCATTTGTTCTTGTTTCCCAGCTGCAGCCTCTCCCTACTCCAAAAGCAAACCCAAGGGAAGCTGACTTGTACTGGGCTGAAGATATTTTAGGCACCAGCTGAACATGATGGAAGCCACAAGTTATTTCGATGAAAGTCAATATACACTCTTTCACCACAGAGGAAGATAAGCGAGGAGCATCAAAGCATGAAATAGCTGTCAGGCTTCTGGAGGGTCACCAGATATATGGATTATGGAGTAAGGACTTGGCCAGATCTTGGATTAGGAAGAAATATATAGAGCACAGGAAAAGACTCTAGCTGGTGGAGTGAATTAGATCACTGTAACGCAGGCAGGAAAAATAATCCTCTCTAATTAGAGCTGAGCAAAGCCATGCAGGCCAGAGCCAAAGGCTCCTTGAAGTTAACAGACGACTTTCCGATTACTCTGGTGGGCATGGGGTCAGGCCCAAAGATTGGTTCTGCATCTCCCCAAAGCTTGGTCTGAATGAGAGCATTGCTTGGGGCCTATTTCTGCTCGAATCTGACAAGAATGAGCAGGTGTTACATTTGTGTATGTTGCAAAAGCCTTTTCTGAGTAAAAGCCCTTGAAGAATTGGGGATTAAATGAGATGTCTAAGGCAGGTTAAACAGTCTGCGGGGATTAGCTGCAGCAGCAGGATCTGCCTTGTGAACAAAGAATATTGGATAACTGCTGGTGAGAATTGCTTTGGTGTATCCTGGT
This sequence comes from Podocnemis expansa, assembly GCA_007922195.1. Lineage (NCBI taxonomy): Eukaryota > Metazoa > Chordata > Testudines > Podocnemididae > Podocnemis > Podocnemis expansa. The sequence continues at coordinate 30,749,066 of ML682007.1, read as the reverse complement.
CACTCCCTCTGGGAGGCAATGTCTGAGACCCCAGAAGTGTGTAAATATTCCCACCCAGCCTGAGGTCTCAGTAGGAGTTTTCAGCAGCAGAGGGATGTTGCTCTAACTCAAAGCAAACTACAGCAGACAAACAAACCACCGAGACAGTGATTGGCCACTTTGCTTCAGTGCATAGGGCTGAACTGATCTCTGGCATTGGCCTCATTTGGGTTCTGTATAGCATTTGGACCTGACCTGTAATGAACACTTCCCTCCAGCATCCCTCCAGCATGGCCTCTTTCCCCACAGCCCTCACAGAGAAGCTTCATTTGTTCATCTCACTGGTGGTGTTTGCATTGTGACAGTGTGATGGCACACACACTGTGTTCACACCCCACACACTACTGGAATAATCTCAGTACAAGGTATGCCTTGTAAGGTGTCATTTGAAAACTCATCATGTGTTGGTCAACACTGGCCTGATAAATTATGTGGGGAAATGTTGTATATGAAGTTATAAAATTCCCCTGTATGATGTGAAGAGCACATGTTCAAAACACACATTGTACCAAACTGACCAAATGGGTAGGCACCCAAGATTGCAGGGCAGAAGCAACACAGCTTCCTTCCTCTTCCTCCAGTGGTTTGGACTGTACCCTGGTATATATCACAGTGAGATCACACATATTTAACATGGCTACAGAGGGACAAATCTTGAAGTCCTACTGACCCTGTTTTTACTCAGTCCCTGTTTGGGAAATCTCTGATGGTTTTGCTTGAGTAAAGAATGAAAAGACCATTTGACTTGAAGCAAATGACAGGAAGAACCAAGCTTCACCCATGCCTCTCCTCCTTTTGTGTTGTATCTTTCCATGTCCCTCTGTTTCCTCTGTTCTCACTGGTGTTTGCCACTCCTCCCATTTTAGTCTCATTTGTGAATTCCATTAGCATGCCCACCTACATCCTGATGCCATAATTGGGCATTCCTGGTCCTAACACTGACCCTTGTAGATACCACCACAGCTCAACATGTTGCTGTTTATTGCCACTCTTCATCAATCACCTTTTTTCCAAGTGACGGCACTCATCCTTAGGCCAGCATGGCTCCTATAGTAAGACTTCAGCTGTTTTATTATAATCAAGTATATTATTCTGTCTACTAATTTCCCTTGATCCACCAAGTCGGTAATTCTAATTTTTCAAAGCAATCCAGCTTGTATTGCACATGTTCTTTGGAAACCTGTGCTCTTCATTGTCCGTGGTTCTGTCAGAAGACATTTGCCAGAAGACCCTCACTGTGAAATTGCAAAGTACCTCAAATGTGCTATGTACCATACAATGATCTTGATCAGCATTTCACGCCCTGTACTGTGGTGAGTTTGATCTTTTCATTATTTTTTTCCTAATGCCTATACTACTATTGTTGTAAGAAAGGAATTATAATTTAACAGACATGATTTGCCTGAGTTATCTTCTGTATCCTGGGAATCTGTGGAAAATGGATATGCTGTGTGTTAAGATTAAGAATCCCCTTGTTTGTCTCTTAATAACCAATGTAATGCAGTCATTGAGAAAAGAATCCTTGTGGAAGAGTAAAGATTTGACATTTTTTGCTCTCACTGACTGTATAGGGAGAACCTGTGTTAAAAGTGGCACTCTGGAAGCAGTTTGAAGTGCATGACGCCAGCTTTATTGAACCTACTCACTTTTGAACAATGTCACGTATTCTGATATACCACTAGATGATACTTTTCATGGTAGCCTAGTTATCTACATGGACATAGCCCCCACTTTTCTATAGGTTCCAAAAGGGTAGCCATGTTGGTCTAGTTCAGCAAAACAAGCAAGGATTTGTTAGTCTTTAAAGGTGTCACTAGACTCTTTGTTTGTTTCACTTTTATATAGCACTCCTGTACCTGTAGCAATGTCACTTCATTTGGCTTTTGCATTGACTGCTCCTCCTGCAACTCAATCAATTTATTTCAGCTGAAGGTCCAGTCCATGAGTCATTTTATAGGAGTAGCCCAGAAGGCCTAAGTCCTTTAGTCTTCTTTGACGATGCTGGCCAGAGAGCGTCTGTGCTTTGAATTCTTTAAGCCATGCCCCACCTTACAGAGTGATGTTTCTTGGGGCAACAGTGAACAAATGTTGGTAGGTAGAAGCAGATTGTAACTGGCTGTTCAGAGGGAAGGCTGCTCTGAGGAGCAGCCTCTGAGTTGCACAATCATGCAGCAGGCTGCCAGAATGACAGCAAATCCCCACATTCCTTTGCTACCCAGTTTGAGGGCCTTTGGGAGCAGGCAGTGATGTGTTTATCATCCCATCCAGTGAGCACTGAGGCATGTTAGTAAGTTTATATTGCCACAGTCCATGCTTTACCTGTGGTGCAGATAAACAGAATGGTTCACTCTCTAGAGGCTCTTAGTTTGGGTTGTTTTTCAAACTGAATCCCCAGGAAATTGACTGAAATCAGCCCAGTTTGTGAAAGGTGGGTAGGCTGGAGTACTGGGTCTTGAACAAAAGCTTTGCTTTCACTGTAAGGACAACAGGGGCAGGGAGAGAGAGGCAAAGTCAAAATACACTTGCTGCCCCTTAACATTTCTGCTGCTATCCACAGCCCCTCGATTCCCATCATTCCTGGATCAGGCCCCATTTGCACTAGCATAGGAAATCAATCAGTCAGTTTTGTGGGTGAACTAGTTGTTTTATTTCTGGAAATCTAGATGCTCAGATTTTTTCCCTTTGACACTTGTCCTGCCAAGCACTTTCACTTTTTTCCTTTCACGCTCCATACTCAGATTTGCAACTTTCTGTTGATTGTCACTTTATCTTTAACTGTGGTTGGTTTTTTGTGATTTCTCTCTATCGATCTGTTTGCCTGTGCTCTCTTGCTCTTGCTGTCTGTCCTTATCTACACCCAAAGCTGACACTGTTTTTTCAACTGATGCCTTCCCAGAGGCAGCTTAGTTCTGCCTGCTCCCAGTGTGCTCTGCTTTGGCTACATCTAAGATGTAGGTTAAAATTTTCTACAGCATCTAAGTGACTTATGAGCCTAAAGCTCATTTTCAAAAGTGGTCTCAGGTTGTAGTGCCAGATTTTCAGTTATTTAGGCACCTTGTTGCCCGATCTGTTGACAGTGTTTTAATTATAATGGTTATTTAAGAATTCCCTATTAACATGAGAAGGTTTGGTAGGTTCCTGTCCCAAGATCAGGCCCAGTATTATTAGAATTACTGTTCAGTTGGGAAGCCTGACTTGCCTGTGTGCAGCATGGACACCTTGGACAATCTTCTGTATTTGTAACAGTTTTATTAGAGAGATAAAGTAGGGGAGGAAATACCTTTTATTGGACGAACTTCTCTTGGTGAGAGACATGCCTTCAAACCACACAGCTCTTCCCCTCCACCTATAGGTGGGGCTGGTCTTTATACATCAACATGGAACTTCCAGATACTGAGGCAGAACTGCCCAGGCTCAAGGAATACCTGATGTAGGAGGCAGAGAATGCTGATCATCTGTGGTCCAGAAAACTCCTGCAAAAAGGGAAGGACTGCATTGTGGGATGGAGCTAGGTTGGAGGACTATCTGAACCAATGCAGTCCCTATGCATGTGCCTTGCTTTCAACACTGGATCCACCAGAACTAAGCTAAACTTCTGCTACCTGTTACACCCATCAGCCACGACTTATGACACATCTGTTGCACAGGCACATAAGCTGTTGTTCATGCAAGGCAAGCCCCTCTTGGGTCTGCAAAGACTGGAGTGCAATGCCTGTTGCCCAAGTGAAGCCAAACCCATGGCTGTGTATGAACTTCCATTTGTGGTTTGGTTGTAAACATAAAGGATGATCTTTGGTTAAGGTGTGGAACTAGAACTGAGGAAGTCTCCATTGTGCTCTTCACTCTGCTAGAGTTCTTCCATAGAACTTCAGGAAAGTCATTTAATCTTTCTGGGCCTCAGTTCACACTCCGTAAAAGGGGAATCATAATATTTCCTTTAGTTGCCTTGTCTAGTTAGATTGTAGGGTCTTCAGAGCAGCGACTATCTCTCACTACGCATATGGGCAGCACCTAGCATAGTTCAATCCCCTGTGGTGCCTCCATGCATTACTGTGCTATTTAAGGATCATCAGAAAAACAATTGAGAAAGCAATTCTGGAAAACCTTGAGAAAGCAGGATGCTGCTGATGGTGTAGACAGGATATCTTCATAAACAGTGCACATTTCCCATTGCTGCCATAGCTAAACGTGGTGCAGAGCAGCTGTTCAGTATGTATAATTAGAGAGACTTTATACACATACAAGATAACTGGTGGTGAAGGAAGCCCTCTCTCTTTTCTGTTGATATGAGCTTTTCTGTGGGTCAGGAATGATACCTTTATTTTCCAAAGGCTCATTTATTAACATTCCACTCCAGTCTTGATTTCATAAGCTCTTCTTATTTCATCAGATTAAAAAAAAGTAATAACACTTCTCTCTATTATTTATTAGCAGCCTTTTATGTCTTTCAGCAAAAACATTCCCTCCTCCCTGAGTTCCTTCTCAACTCATTCACAAATGAGGACACTGTGTTGGGGCTCAAGAACACCCTGCGTCTCCTTCATTCCATGAAACTTGGCAATAATAACGAGAGAGAGGAGGGAAGCAGGAAGCACTTCATCACAGGTGATATTTACTCATTCAAACACATTTGTCATCTTCCCAGACAATGCTCTTAAAATAGAGAACAGGAGGGCCTGGGGCTCCAGCCCCAGGTGCCACCAAACCTTCACTGCCAAAGCAGTCACTCACTCCTTTTAACCCCCTCTCTTGGTGTATGAACTGCATGCAGTTGACAGAGTGACATGCATGGGAGGATTAAACTGTTGGAAAAAGTGGCACCCGCTCAGGCTATCATCAGCCAAGGAGACAGGTTTTTCTAAAGCTGAAGGGTGAAAGTCTGAATTGCTTGAAGTCAATGGCAAAACTCTTGTTAACTACAATAAGTTCAGCACTTCACCTCTCCTGTCTATAAGTAGACACTGTTTGGGCAGTTACCTGACGATTGTGAAATTTCCATGGAGGCAGGAAGGTCTGGAAGTAGCTTTCACCTGCTTTCCAAGTGCAGGCTCAGATACATTAAATTTTCTCTATAAATTTTGTTGTTTCTCTTCATTTTCCCTCCAGTCTCTTTACAAACTGTTACTCCAACTGCAACACACATTCCTCTCTATTTCTGCCAGGAAGCGTGGGTGTTTCTGACAGGACTGAGCTGTGCATCATTTATAATCATCAGTGGTCCAGAGTTCAGCCTTGTCAGACAGCTCTTGCTGTCCAACAAAATGTATCTGCACTGCTGGTATTTTGGAATGAAATCTTTCTGTGTATGAACTTCCATTTTTCAAACTGTATCCAGCCAGGCAACAGTGAGAGTAACAGGTTTGTTAACATGATGAGAGAGACATTGAGGACTCAATCACCATAAATGACAATTAGAAGTGCCTTTTTGTTCACTCCCTCGGGCCCTGGGAATACAAACATAGTTAATGGGTATAAATTTGGTGCACAAGTGCACATAGAGTACTCAAAATATGGGTCTTAGTGTTCACCGTCTTCATACCAGCAGTGATCTTGCAGCAGGCTCAGTGGCCATGCACCTACCATTATTCCATATGCAGAAGTCCTAGTGAATTTAATGAGGGTTCTGCCTGCAAAAGGAGTGGAGGGTAGGGTTGAGTGGTGTCATCAGGCTATTATTACAGAGGGAATGTACTGTTGCTATGACAGTAGTCACCTGGTGCACAGAGTAGTATGGAATCAACTGAGCAAAGGTATTTCTGCAGCCTTTCTCAAGGATGTGGTTGATTCCCTCGTGCAGTCAATCAAGTCATAAGAATCAGTGACAGAGTCAGGCCACAGGTAAGATCTCCACTAGTTCTGGATGTCTCACCATGGACCCACTGAGCTCTGAAAACAGGTTTTGGCAGGGGGTGTCATAGCCATCCTGTCCATCCACTCTAGCCAAATGAGATATGGGCTCTCAGCTAAGTCCTGGTTAGATGGGAGAGCCTGGGAATGGTGTGGTCTGGAAAAGGCAGACAGTCCCGTCAGCAGCGACCTTTGCTTTCCATAGGCTCCACAGCCTCCTGCATGGACCAAAATCTGCATGGGCCTGAGGGCCTTTCTCTCTCGCTGCAGTCTGTGAGAAAAAAGGTGCACAGCCCGTCTCAGGATCAGTCCCTTAGTTGCCAAGACACATCCTACTTAAACAAAATCTTCGCCCACGTGCTCTGTGTGTCCTCGCTATTGTGTCATCCCCCCCCCTCCCCCGGTTTAAATTAATCAAAATGGAGAAATAGCAGAGCCTGGAGAAAGGATTCTAAGCACTTCTAAATCATCGAGAGCGTTATGATTAATGTGGTGTTCTGATGCCACCCAAGCAGAAGCAGCCTTCTGAAAAATGGATTTGTGTTAAATGAGAAAATACAATAATGTCATTCACAACAGGAGAAAACAAGAGACATAAAAATCTTCTATAAATGACAGTTGGGCTCGTGACAAACAGAAACTTTCACTTACTTCCCTAAGCCCTCTTGTCCTGATTCTAATTTCATTCATTTAGGTATGATCACACTCACTCCTCCCCTCGTGTAATATGTTATTTCATACTGAATTTATCATATTTTGTATCAGGCATGGTTTAATATTCCATACAGTTCATTAAATAACGGATTCAGTATAGATCACAAAGCCTTAGTCATAATCCCAGATACATCCTCTGCGAAAACACAGAGAAGCAAAAACATTGGTCTGCTGAGAAACTCAAGGGTGAACTGAAATATTTCTTTAACAAGAAATTCATGGCATGTAGGCTACACCACTTAGGGCAGACCTGCCAAAAGGAGATAGGAGGAGGACTGGATCTATGCCCTAGTATATTTTTTCGAGGCTACACATAGACATGAAAAGGCCTTTAAAATAATTTTTTTTATGCTTAGAAATACCAGAAACATGAAGTTTTGCTTTCAGGCACTGCAGGCCACTGAATAGAACAGGGATCTCAAACTCATGGCCTCCAGGCCACATGTGGCCCCTAAAGTTGTTTCCTGCAGCTCATAAGGACACTGTCATTATCAATATTTGCAATATCATTGAATAAAAAGGTTTCTGAGGTGTGGTCTCAGGCTAACATACTAATCCTCATGCAGCCCTCATGATGATTTGAGTTTAAGACCCCTGGAATAGGGCGTGGGTGAAGGACACCTGGATGTTCTGACTTTGTGTGTAAGGTTGAACAAGGTGCTTATTGGTGGTCTATGTCTCAGTTTCTCCATATGTAAAATGGGAGATAGTAACTCTTACCCACTTGTCTTCTCTTTTGTTGTGACTATTTTTTAAATTAATTTCCTTAGCAAAACAAATTCACACTGGAAGCCTGTTATCTGACATTCTTTATTCACTATTTGCTGTTAGCTAGTAGCATTCATTATTCCACTGTTTTAAAAGCTTTAGTCAATCATATCAAGAGAAGAAACAACACCACAAGATTTAGGTGAAATTTGCGTGTGCAAACTATGGGCCTGATTTAGGAAAACACGTGAGCTAATGGTTACCTTTAAACATGTGTCTATGGCTGTGTTCACACAGCACTCTTATTTCGAAACAACAGAGCTTGTTTCGAAATAAGAAATACCCTGTTCACACGACGCATGGTTGTTTCGAAACAACGGCACCCATTGTTTCGAAACAACAGCGTTGTTTTGAAACAACTTAAACCCCATGTGGGGACGAAACAATGTTGTTTCAAAACAATGCCGTCTGAACATGTTGTTTCGAAACAACAGTGACTTATTTCAAAATAACTGTTGCCTGAAACTGCTATTTCGCTTTGAGCTTTTTTCCTTAATTCGAATTAACAAACTGTTAATTCAAATTAAGTTATTTCGAAATAAGGCATTATTTCGATACAAGTTGTTTTGACACAATTTGTATCGAAATAATGCCTGTGTGTGAATACAGCCTATGTGTCTTTGTCTTCCTAAAGAGGGTTGCTTTCCTGAATCAGGGTGTGATGGGTTGGGTAAACCCCACACTGCCAAGGGGTTAGCAAGAGACTTGGTGTTCAGTTAGCACATGGCTGGACAGCACCCAGGTGTGCTTCATGAAGGAAGGAGTGGAGAACAGTAGAGAGACCTGGGAGCTAAACACTCAGTGTCCACTCTTTCTGAGGTTCAAAGGAGGTAGCCCTATGGTTTGGTCTTCCTTCCAGAAGAGGCCCAAGGAGACAGTGAGAACCCTGAGGGATTACAAACTCAAGCCCAGAGTGAGCAGAAATTGGTTTGATTTGGCTGAGGGCTTTTTGCGTGCTCCTGGAGAGAAAGCTGGGATTGTGCTCCTCTGAAACAGTGTTTCCCAACTAGTGTGCCATGGCACACAGGTGTACCCTCAGGCCTGAGCAGGTGTGCCCTGGAATTTTTTGACAAACTGCTCAAAGAGTTCTGGTTTGGCTCATGAAAATTCATGAGTTCCTGTGGAGACTGTATAGTGGTGCGCCTCAGAATAATTAAAGGTATCAAGGTGTGCCATGGCAAAGAAAATGTTGGGGACCATTGCTCTGAAAGAACAGGGTTGAAGAGGAGGCCCGAAGGGGTAGAAGAAATGGCCAGTATCATGACACACTCTTTATCTGAGGTGTTGGTATCCTTGAGGGCCTGAGACTGTATCAGGCCTTGCCAGAGGGCTGGTCACTGAGAGAACCAGACCACCACCAGGGCTGAGAGAGGAGATGGAGGAGAGGTCCTGAAGTACTGTGCCCACCTGTGAGGGGCATGCTGACCAGTGAATCACTGGGCATTTGGCCATCAGTGTCAATGGATTTCACTCAATGCCTTCACAGGGGAGAAAAGCTTTGGTGCTAAGCCTCACATTTGGGCATCTCTAAAATGGCTAAACAGATTCTGAAGGGGCAGATTCTGCCAGTCCTACTTGTGGCAAGTAGCTCCATTGACTTCAAGATGCTTGCCCATGTAACCAACAGTGGCAGACTCTGCCTCAAAGGAAGTTTCTCTCCCCCCCCAGTCTCCCTCTGGCTAATCACTTCTGGAGACAGAGAAAAATTCAGCCCAAGAGCTTTTTTATTTTTTATAGGTTGTTGTAAATAACCACTACTAGGGCAGAAATACATTCTCCTCTGTAACTGTTATGCAGCAGCTGAGGTGCTGTCATATACCGTATGTGTGTATAGTGTGAGTTACTCTAGCCATTAACCTCCTCAAGGTCACTCGCTATCTGACGAACTCAGGCTAGCATATGGCAGAGTCTATTATTTCTCCATATGATTAAAATTAATAATTTATATAGATCCAGACTGACTTTCCCATCACGTTTTACGAGTACAAATTTCTTATTGGCTGCAATAGAGCCTCCAGAGAAGGAGGAACCAACTGGTTAAGAAATGTCAATCGACAAAAGGATATTTCTTTTTAAGAGTAAGGCCAGTGAGACATCTAACGTTGAACAGCCTCCTTGTCCTGCTATTCATTAACATAATTTTATGTCCACAGTAGGAATCTTAGAAGCCTTAGTTGGTTGCCCAGCACTGGAAGATAACGAGGGTTTCTGGGTCCATACTGGTAGCCATATTAGTCTAGCTCAGTAAAACAAAGAAAGAGTCTTGTAGCACTTTTAAAGACTAATAAAGTTATTTATCCCATGAATTTTCATGGAAGAGATCCTCCTTCATCAGACACTTGAAAAAGGAAAAAAAAATACAATATAGGAAAGAGAGATAAATGCAGTGAAGTAAGTGTAATCACAGGATCAAGTCAGATTACTTCAACAAATCAAACAGGTTGTATTGATTTGAACTTACTGGAGCAACAGATGGGGGGCTGAGAGAAGTGACAATCACTGTTCATAATGAGAAAGCCAGGAAATATCACTATTCAAACCCAAGTTACTGGTATCAAATTTGCTTATGAATTCTAACACTGCAGTCTCTGTTTGAAGCCTAGATCTGGAACAAATCTGTTTCAGGATAGTCACAGATGAGTCCTTTAAAGTGTGCCCTGGGAGATTAAAGTGATTCCCTATTGGTTTTCAAATATTCTTATTTCTGATGTCATATTTGTGTCCATTTATTTTTTTGCGCAGAGGCAGTCCAGTTTGTCTGATGTATAAGGTGGAGGAGCATTGTTGGCACATGTTGGCGCATATATCACTTTGGTGGCTGAGCAGATGAATGAGTCTGTGATAGAGTAGCTGGTTTGATAAGGTCCTATGGTGGAATAATTAGTGTAGATTGGACAGAATTGGTATCAAGGTTTGTTGCAGGGACATGTGCCTGCCTTAGTGTATCTGTTGTATGGTCTGAAGTTGCTGGTGAGTACCTGTTTAAGGTTGGTCCCTTACACAAAAATTAGGAGACGGTGTACTGGTGGGTAACACACTAGATTGGGAATCAAGAGTCTTGGGCTCTACTGTTAACTGTACCACAGACTGGCTACATGGCTTGTGCAAGTCATTTCAGCTCCCTGTGCTTCTGAGTTTTTCCTTACCAGCCTTTTCTCTATCTTCTCTGCTTACTCTATAAGCTATTCAAGAGAGAGACCACCTCTCCCTAGATGCAGCATCCAATAGAGTGGGACTCAGCTCTCAACACAGCTGAGTGAATAACTTATTTTTAGAGCCCTCTGTGGATACAAAAATGTGGATCTGCATCCAGTCCACATCTGCTCAGTGACGGTATCTATCCAGTTCGCAATCCACATGCCAAGTTTTAGCTATATCCGTAACTGCATCCACAACCGAGCTTGGGCTCACAGTCAGCATTTTAGCCTTTGAGTAGCTCATTCCCCACATGGGTCCCGCCTACTTTTTCCTTTTCTTGTTTGCAGTTCACATGCTGTGCTGTCAATCAGATTTCCATGGCCACCAATCAAATATCTCTGATTGACATCATGGTCTGTGAACTGCAAACAAGAAGAGGAAGAAGTGGGCCGGGAACTGATGGGAAATGAGCCAGTCAAAGGCCAGCATGCTGAGTGACTGACAGTGAGCCGTGAGTCTCCAAGACCCAGCCTGTTATGACTGAGACTCTGATTGGCTGACTGACTACAAACAAAGCTGAGCTAGGATTGGCTGGAGCGCTTCTTTGTTCCCCTGTGTGCGGCTGACACAGATCATAGCAGCAGCTGCAGTGATGGATCACACCCTGGGCAGATAAAAATAGAATCCGATCCACGGGTCAGTCCACAGCAATGGGTCTGCGATTATCTACATCCGCGTCTGTGGATGCAGCTACCTGTGGATCTGCAGTGGATACCCGTGGATCTGCAGGACTCAAGCTATTTTTCTATTTTCTATTGGTTTTTCTCACCAAAATGAGCAATAATCACTTTCAGTGGAGAAACACCCCCAGAACAAAAAACAACCACCACAGCAATATTGTTTTGGTTTTTACTTTGCTTCACTTTGCGTGGTTTTTTTCTACCCTTTTGTGTTTTAATATAGTTGAATTTCAAAACAAAACGCCATTTCAAAACAAAGAAGTCAAAACATGTCATCATAAACCCACTTAGGAAAAAGTCTACCTTTTCCAGGAGAATCAATTTGCCAGTTTGGACCTGGATTCACAAATAGTTGTAGTGCCCCAGAATGTATATTTTTTGAAAGAATTTATTATTTGGTGGAAAAGTTTCACCCAGCTCTAAGTCTCAGTAGGAGCCTCTGTGCCCTACAGTAACACAAATACTTATTAATAAAATCCACTAAGCAACAGACAGATTGAATCCTGAAAAAACCCTGTTTCAAAAAGTTCATTTGCAGCCATGTTCACACCCAATTTTATTCATTATTTCAAAGATTTACGCTGAGCAAAGCCCTGTTGCACATGTGTTTTGTCTCCCATTCGTAGCACAACCATCCAATGCAATTACTGTTCCGTTTAACAGTCAGGCCCCTTGCACAGGGTGTTTCAACTGCACCAGTGTGAGCAGAATCCTGTCCCGTTCCAACCAACCTCTCCTCCTGCCAAGCAAGGGCCCAGAGAAACAGAGAGATACCTCAGTCAATGGCTAAGTTACCAGTGAAGTGCCATGGAGAGAGGATTTCACCCAAAATGTACTGCCCAAGACCAGCTACTTTCCATTCAGATCAGACTCCGCTAACCCTGCCCCAGGCAGGGCCGTTACTGGAGGGGGGTCAGGACCCAGCCCCCTCATGTGGCCCTGCTCCTGCACCAGGGCCCAATCTGGCCACTGCCGCTTGCTGAAAGTGTCCCAGAGCTGGATTGGGCCCTTCCAGCTGCGCTGCTGGCCAGAGATCCAGGGCCCGTGCCCTGCTGGCCCCAGCACAATGATGCCCCGATTCACCTGCTGGCAGGGAGATGAGTAAGCAGTATAAAAGCCCAGGACTGCTGCATGGATGACTCTCTGATTGACAGCTCTTCCAAGGTCTGTGCCATGGTTGAGGAACTTGCAGACTGGGATTGGGGACCAGATACTACCATGACTTCCAGAGGAGAAGCCAACCTTTTCTTCTCCAATAAGCAGATTCAGAAGAATCACTGCAAAACTTCCAGCATTAGCAGAGTCTGCAGTCCTCTGCCTGGCTTATTTCTGCAGCAGAAAGTGTGGAGGCCTGTATATTCAAAGCTGTCTCTGCAGCCCAAGCCAAACATGGCATGTTAAGACTGGTTATTCAAGAGTGACAGAAATCAAAGCAAGCGACAGTTGCAAGGATGACTTGTTTAAATATGTCTGAGAGCTGCTAGTCACAATTTGTTTGCTCCACCAGGGAAACGGATGGAGTTTGCTCTAAAAAGGAGATGATATTGGCAGCTGAGCAGCCCCATCACACAGGTCAGATACTGTAAAGTGCTCTGGCTATGACTTTATGCTTTTATAGTACCATATTACTCACAGGACACCAGAGGTTGATGCTCTGCTGAGATCAGGGCTAGTGTACCATCTGGAATACAGATGGCTTTTATTTGTCATGGGCGTGTCCCTGTACCGATAAAGTGACTGCAAATCAGAGTGGAAACAAAGACCAGAATTCTCCTGCAGGTAGGGTATGCAAGCCAATATGGATCAGGAGAGGGATGGATTGTGGGATATCTTAGGCATGGTAGGCAGTGTTCTGGTGCATCTAATTTATGAGTGGCAAATCCCTATAGCGATGACTGAAGTCAGTGCTAGATTTGTGATTGATTTGGAGTGATGCTGCTGGCTGGGACCTAATCACCCATGTGACTGGTTTGGGTTACATTTTTCTCAAATCAATAAGAGATAGCTAGATACCATTAATGCTAGGAGAGCTCTTGGCTAGCCCAGGCAAAGTGATGTGTTATGTTAAAGTACAGGTGACATCCTTTCCAACCCTCTGCCTCTATTGAAAATTCCCTCTGATGTCCTTGCAAGTTCCAAATATAGAATGAGAGTTGAGAATGGTTCTTCATAGTGGTTCAGTGATAAATGTGCACGGATCAGGATCCTAACAGGAAGCCAATGAGAGTGAGAATTTGCATGTGATTGCCTCTTTCTATGTGTTTACACACTGCATGGGTGGAGTTTATTGAAGGCTCAGGGAGGCAAGGCCTTCCGTGATTGGCTGCGGTGACCCCAGCTCTTTCCCTGCGACTTGCCCTCTGTACTAGGAAGACAAAAGCTTTTATGCTCTGTGCAGCCTGGTTCTCTTAGCTGTCTGGGAAGCTGCCTGCATGCAGCATATAAGCTCAGCATGCCATGTACTCCTTAGGCAGTGTGAGACTGACATCAGCCTTCCGAACAAAACAAAAGAGTCGTCGTCTTCTGTTAAATCTCAAGTTTCAATTTCACTACCTAGGTGAAAAACAAAAGAGCAGTCTTGTGGCACTTTAAAGACTAACAAATTTTTTTGTTAGTCTTTAAAGTACCACAAGACTCCTCTTTTGTTTTGGTGAACTAGACTAACACATTCAGAAATAGGGATAATACTTGCCTGTCTCAGAGTTTTGCCTAGCTTACTTCATTGTTTTTGCTTAGATGCCTTGCTAAGTATTTCCACAATTAACCTTTTATTCATATGTGCTCCTCCTGGATCACAGAAGACTGGGATTTTATGGCACCCCTCCCTCCTCCTGCCCAAACTTCCGATGTTTCTCCCAAGCTTCCTGAGGGGGGATCTGTTTAATGCACCCCTTAACACTTCCGCTATCTGTCACTGCCCCAGTAAGCCAGGGAGGGAGGAACAGGCTCATGACTGAGTCATCCTACAGCAGCCCCCATCCCATACTGACCCAGTTCCTGCCTTTGGAGGGGCACTTAGGCAGCCTCTTCTCATGCTGCGAGGGGAATGGGGAGGATAAGTAGAGGTGGGGAAGGAGAGGGGAGGAGAGGAGAAAGTCAACTAGAGATCCAAGTAATCACTGTGGTAAGGGGTAGGGGAAGAGGCTGGGGAGGACCTTGGGTGGGCCTATGGGGTGGGGCAAGGTGGCAAGGAGAATGCCTTCCCCAGGGGCAGCTTTAAAATCCACCCCTGGGGCACCTACTCAATACAGTTGTGTCATCTGAGTACGTTTGTGACCTTGGTCTGAAATCTCACAGTAGGTTAATAAATCTAATCCCAAGGGTCATATGTTACCCTTGCTTTGTAAGTGGAACATCATGAGGAATGCGGTCCTGAAACAAGGGCGTGATATTTCCCTCAGACCTGATAGCCTTCAGCTGTCTTCAAGACAGACGAAGCACTGAGGCACTCCATCTACCTAGGAGGTTTATCATGACTTGAGACTGAAAGGTGTTTAATGTGACCCTAGCCATAAGGAATAAAAACTTGAACTGAAGAAACTGCCATCAACAGAGAGCAGATGCTACACAGAACCAATATTCTCCAGGGACTGGTTCCAGAAAGTGAATGGAATGAGAGATGCATGGTACTTAAAAAGTAGAAAAAGAGACATCAGAGCTCCTGGAAGCTGTTCTGCTGGCAATTGGCATCTCAAGGTTTGCAGAATAACAAGTGCCTGAGGGAGCTAACATTTCAAGCCAAAACAATTTGGGTAAGAGGACAGGCTCAAGAAAACAAAAACTGAAACATAAAAACCACCCAACCCCTAAACCCCACCATTTCTGAATTTTGTACTATGCTACACATCAATGCTTAAAAGAAGGCATGTGTTTTTCATTTAAAGACAGAAAAATCAGCTTTTAGAGTCACAGTATTTTATACAAAATGGAATTTATTAGTAACACTGCAGTGAATAATAGTTTGTTTTCCAGGTAAACCTCTGAACTTGTCCCTTTGGGACTCATATATTTAACAGACAGGTAACTGCCCAGAAAACAGTCACACAGCTAAATGTATTAGCTGAGATTTACAAAGCTGCCTAAGATCATTTGTATGTTGAGCTCTGAACAGGAATAGGGCTTTGGAAGTCCTTTGGCAGGTCTGAAAAATCACTAGATACAGCTGGAGAATCTAAGGACCTGATGCAGTCAGATGCCAAGGGAAGCACTGAATGCTCAATATTTAAATCCAAGGGCAGACAACAATATGGTGAGGGAAGGTAATTGGTTTCCTGTGCTTGTCTGTAGGGGATAGGCATGGTGAGAGTCACCACATTGTGGAACCCAACTTTATGTCTATTAATAACCAGGTAACACATCTGCCTGGTACCACTGTCAGCAGCAAGGGGTGGGTTTGATCTGTCTCAGGGTCTGTGATGGGGTTTTCACACCACATTTGCCCTGAAATGTTTAATGAGGCTGAAGAAGGGACTAATTAAGCCAACAGGCCATGACTGAGAGGAATCAGGTGGTTAAGTAATCTCTGGACCCAGAGAAAGCCCAGCTGGGGAGGAATGAGCTGGATTGGACTTACAAAGGCAGGAAATTGGCAGCAGTAAGGACCTGTGGAGAAGGAGGTTGTGGAGATATTAGAGACTACTTAACTGCTACTCCCTGGGAGGATGAAATGGGAAGGCTGGCAAACCCAAGAAGAAACAAGGCAAGTAAGAAAAAGCAAGTTCTGGGGAAAGTAGTAAAGATTGGGAGTGCAAATCTCATTGATGACTAGAAGTCTCTAGAGCCCAGAGCAGGAATCAAGCCTAGGTTCCCCTAGGGAAGTGACAAAGCACAGAGGAGTGCCTGGGTTGATTTCTTTAGGAAACATGCAGAAGGTGAATGCATGATGACTGAATACTCAGAGTTGCAAAGGTTGTGAAGGGATGATGGGAGAGAGATCTCCAGAGGAGTGTAATGCCTGGCCAGATCTAACCCCAGAGTGACTAGGAGGAGGCATCACAAATGGTGAGTGGACACCATGATGAGGTCTATTTAATCAAACAGGACTCAAATCCCCATGCACAAGTGTACAGCTGCTTCTGGCTATGATATTCAAATAGGCTCTCTCTGGTTGCTGCTGGAACATGGAACCAAAATATCTTTAATTGGGGAGGAGGAAAATAAACAAGAATGTGCTGATGCCCAGAGAGACCAAAGTCCTCTCTGAGCTGTGGCCAAGCTTATGGGTGTTCAAAAAGATCCAGAACTTAGTTACAAAGCCAACCCCACCCATGACTCCATGTGTCTGATTAGATGGTGCTGGCTGCTCTACTCCAGAGACATTGACAGTGCCCCAGCCTGCTCGGAGGGGTGATGTTACTTTCTCAGCTGTGGTCTGGCTTCACTGCACTGTCAGCTCAAGGGCCAATCTGCCCCTCAGGTTGTGGTAATACCAGGGTCTTTGCTGGCCTAGTTCTGAACTCAGCTTTGTGCTGCTGGCCTAGACAGACCATCTAGGAGCTCTGCACAGTTGCTGGCTGTCCTATCTTGCAGAATCCCCAGCTGGGTAACCCATAGCAACACAAGTGCCTGCACAATGTTTCTCTGTACTCGACTGGTTCCCGCATAGTCCATTAGGCATCTACTCAGAGTGGCCCATTCACCTGTTAGGACAAAGCCTGCATGGATCCTATGCTTCAGGGCTCATTTATGTAATGAGACTGTTGAATTAGACCACTTCCAATGACAGCAGCAGAGCACATTATGTAGGACAGCATGGTCATTCATGTAAATGAAGCTAGCTTCCCCCTCTTTCCCTATAGTGGGAGCACCAAGAGTACCATTCTTCTAGCCCTAGGGTCTGCATGTATAAACCTACCATAGTATTGCCGCATGCTCTAGACCAGTGTCTCAAACATGTGGGCTGTATGTGGTCCCTAAAGCTATTTCCTGCAGGCTGCAATGGCACGATTGTTACTGATATTTGCAATATCATAGTATGGAAAGATTTCAGTGGTGTGGCCCTTGGGCTACCATACTAACCCTCATGTGGTCCTTTACTAATCCTCGTGCAGCCCTCATGGTGATTTAAGTTTGAGACCCCTGCTCCAGACACACACCCTGACAACAAGGAAATGAAAAGCTCAGCCGCTCTCTAGTGGCTGACTCTTCTGTCCCCCCTCTCCCTGACATAACAATACAACAGACCACTCACAGTGACTCTCTTTGGCACATGCCCCTTTGCCAGGTTGTCTTTCCTCTCTGTGCTAGAGACTATGGATATTGGTTGAGTCAGGGACTGGCTACATTGCAGGAGTGAGTTTGTGGAAGGGCAGCTGGAGGGCCCAACTGAAGGCTAGCATCCCCAGAATTGGAGTCAAGACTGGGGAGTGTCTGTGAATTAGGCTTGCTGTGGCTATATGGAGGTGTAAAATGCTATCTAATTAGATCAGTGGTGCATTACAACCCCTCTGTACTCATTTTGTATTGGCATAACTGACTAGGAAATAGATCCTCAGGCCCTCTGGTTCTTAGGTTAGACTTGCATTTAAAAAACCTTGAAAAATCTTTCCAGAAGGGCAAAGAGCCCAGTGAAGAATGATGTTGCTGATAGCCAGCCCTGAGTCAGCACCTTAATTTATAGTTTTAAAATGCCACCAGCCTTGTGTTTACTTCACATTTGTAAATATGAGTTTCAACACCATGGCTCAGCTTGTCAGCTGATAAGACCTGGCAGTATTTCCATTTCAAAAGTCCTATCAGAGTGTTGTGGTGGGGGTGGGGGAGTAAAAGATATCTACATCTGGCCAGATGCAAAGCTATGGCTGTTGGGAGAAAAGCTTTCCAGTACATGCAAGATGATTGGCAGCTGCCAGCTTGTTCTGCAGTCCTTTTATTACCATGTTGGTCTCTAATTTGAGTGTAACCTTTTTTTGCAGTGGAAGTAATATAGCAGATGACCTTTCCATATCTGATCCCATTTCTGTCTCAAACACCAAGAACTTTTCTTCATTTAAAAGTTGTAGGGAAAGTGTATTGTGCTGATCTCATCAGCACCGTATGGCCCAAAGCCTCAAAGACTGAGTCACTATTTAGGGAGTGAACTCCAGGGTAAAATACTATGTGCACTGTGTGTGTGCATGTGGAGCTGGCCCTTTGAGTCTGGGGTGGCAAGAACGACTTTGTAAATAATTCCAGCTGAGTGAGACATTCAGATTCCAAATTCCCTGATGTGAAGGTGTATGTTGGCCCCCCACTAGTAAAGCAAGGGTTAAAGAAACCTTACAGGCTGAAGATTCCCCTCCCCACCCCACCCTACCCTGCATTTGCAGGGCATGCTCAGGATATAAAAGCCAGCAACCCAGCTTGGACGGCTGACAAGGGAGAAATCAGACTGCCGGTGCTCACCAAGGCAAGTGCCCACCCACACACCACCAAAACCTGACACAGGGAGGACTCCAAAAGGATAAAGGCCATGCTACCCCGAAGCAGGGGAGCCTTGCCAAGGACTCTGGCCACTAGGCCATGCTACCCCAAAGCAGGGGAACCTTTACAAAGACTCTGGATGCTAGACCACACTGCCCCAAAGCAGTGAGCCCTTACAAAGGGTCTGACCATCAGGCAGCACTACCCTGAAGCATGGGAACTTTTTCAAAGACTCTGGCTGCTAGGCCATGTTACCCCAGAGTGGGTGAGCCTCTACAAAAGCAGTGAGAGTCCTGTGGCACCTTGTAGCCTGACAGATTTCTTCAGGTGTAAGCTTTTGTGGGCTTCAACCCAGTTCATCAGATGCATCTGATGAACTGGGTTGAAGCCCATGAAAGCTTATGCTTGAAGAAGTCTGTTAGTCTATAAGGGGGTACAAGACTGTGCTTTTGCTATGCACAGACTAACACAGCTACCCTTCTGGAAATTTCTACCTGAGCCTCTACAAAGGCTCTGCACATTGAGCTATGGTTCCCTGGCACCAGAGAGTGGTTTCAGGGGTTCCCACAGCCAAGAGTGTTACTGGAGGGGGTTGGGACCCGGGGCCTGCAACCTCTGTGGCACCCCCCCCCAGCTGTGCTGATCCTGTTCCAAGTCCTGATCCAGCCCTCACCACTGCCACTTGCCGCCAGCAGCAGCAGGGGCCAGCTCTGGCGTGGAGCTGCTTGCTGGAGGCTTTCTGCTGCTTCCCCCAAGTGGCTGGATGCTCTGAAAGAGCTCCAATTGTTTACCGGAAGTGGCAGTAACCTGCTCCAGCTGGGAGCCACTTGCAGGAAACTCCAAGCTGGAGTGGGTTACTGCCACTTCCCACAAGCAGCAGAAGCTCTCTCTGAGCTTCCTGCTGCTTGCTGGAAGTGGCCTGAAGCTGGATCGGGCACCTTCTGCTGCGCTGCTGGCCAGGAAATGCAGGGCCAGTGCCCTGCTGGCTCCAGTGCAGCAGTGCCCCTGCCTACAGCACCAGCTGTATCCCTCCAAATGAGGTAGTTGCTTGAGCTTGCCTCCACAAAGTAGACATGTGGCTGCTACCCAGTCCATGCACAACTGACCCCCCCACCTGGTGGGATAGAGCCACCTGGGAACAGTCAGGTGTGAAAGCTGGAGTTTGTCTGCCCACCAGTGAGAAAGGACCTGTGAATGCTTAGACCTCTTGGGGGGGATTCCTACACTGCTGAGTGGTGATTCCTGGCGTAGATTCAGGCTAGATCAGGTCAAGTTATCAAGTAAACATAGCTTGGATGGTACTTTAGCTAGCCTCCTGACTCCAAGCTTGGATCCAAGAGATCAGCTTCCTTATCCCACTGCACAGTTATCCACTTCCCTCCTGTATTGCCCGCACACTGCCCCAAACATGCATCCTGCCACTTATTGGCTGGAGTGAACTGTTCATCCCACTTTAACTGTAATATAGAGGCACAGTGTGTGGGGTGACAGCACCTTTTTAATGCTGGCAACCCTAGGAAAACAATCCTTAGTTTCTCCAAGTGTGTAAGTGTTCATAGGAACCTCAGGAATACCAGAGCTTAGTGCTTGACCCACCTGTGGAATATGGCTTGGGGCTCATCATACATGCCATGGATCAGTGGGGATGGGTGCATCACAGCTATCATAGCCACCCTCTGGGGGAGCCTGGCTGGTGTGTGTCCTATGCTCTACTGATTTAAATGAATGGATTGCTTCAACTTGCATCTGCAGAGATTTGGCTCTAATCTATACATTTATAGAGGAAGTGCCAAAAAAAAAAAGTTGTCTGAATTTCTTGAGCAAATCAGAGATGCTTCCTGGTCCTGGCCCCATAGAACTGAGGTGTGACCATGACAGCTGGTGCAGGTGGGAGAAGGAGATCCTCGGGCTGTGCTCTGAAAGCCACCAAGTCACTTGGCATTGGGGCGGGTGTGCTGGAGAAGGATCTGATTCTGAACGAGGAGAAGGTGGTGGTTCTGGCCGTGGAGATGGGGGTTCCATGTGCACAGCAGGCAGAGTGAAAAATGGTGAGGATGGGATGGTAACTAGGAAACAAAGAGGGAGAAGGGTGTGTTCACTCCAGTATTACTGGCTGAAGGGAGGAGCCACAGAGAAGGGCAATATGATTAACAGCTAAAGGCTGGACTGTAAGAGCTTTTCAGCAGTGCTTAGCATTGGCCTAGCCCTGCTATCTGGATATTGATGGTAAAATGCCCACTGGCTTCAAATAGCTTAAGCCAATACCAAGAGCTTCTGAAAATTCCCCTTCTAAGTGTAGGTTGCTGCTTCTAGTCTGCAAGGTCCTGGGCCTATGCAAACAGCAGATGGGAGCTTCTTCCTGACCCATTCCATCAGTCCTCACAAGCCATGCAAGGCTGGGGACACCCCTCAGAGGAACTAGTACATAGCAGGGAACCATCTCCCTGGGCCAGCACAGAACCAGTGCCCTGGTGGGATGCCAGGAGTATTGTGCTGCCAGGGGATCACCTGTTGGATGATATGCATAAGTGCTAAGCACCCATTCATTATCTATATGTAAAACCCAGGGGTGGCCAAGTTATGGAACTCAAGAGCAACACAAGTTGATTAGTAAACCTTTTGAGAGCTGCAGTGATGGATATAGCCATATAATTTTACCTACTGCAAAATTACTAAGTTTAAAATTCATTGCACACCTTAATTTTATTGTAAGAAGAAGGCAAATATTGATCCTACTAATGTCAGATTCTAATAACTACTTAGTTACCATGAAAACTGGGCCTATACAGTAAAAAGTTAGCTGTTGCTCAATGTAGAAGACTGCAAGCTAGTGGCTAGTTTTTTAAAATCCCTACCTATGTTCTCTCTAAGTTGTGCATGTGTGCACACACAGGCTGTGAAATCTGCACACAACAAAATAAAGTGTGCACAAAAATTCAACAGTGCTAATATTTTTGTGACTTTTAAGAAGGTGATCTCAAGTAATGTTCCATAATTCATAAAATCACTTTCATCACCAGATCAAAATAAAATTTAGATATTTGAATCATACACACTTAACTTCATTGCACTCACAAGTTTGACCACACTCACTGGAGTGTACACAAATTTGGACAATGGCTCCAAAAATTTGCACAAATTTTTTGTGTGCACAGCCTATGAAAAATTGGAGGGAACACTGATCCCAACCATGTTGCTGCTTCTCCCTGCTGCCTCAACTCCTTCCTGAACCCCCAGGCTCTGCTGCTAGTTCCCCCAGTCCAACTGCCCCCCACCAGGGCCCCCTTACCTGGCTGCTCCAGTGGCTAGGCACAGGCTTGGGCTCCCCCCACCCCAGCATGCTCAGGGTGGGAGATCTAAAATACCTAGGCTGGGGCTGCTTTCCTAAATTGACTTGCTGACATTCTTCAGAGAGCTGCAATTTTTCATTCATCCTGAGCTGCAGTTTGGCCGTGTCTGGTAAAACCAAAGAGTTGAGTTGGGTTGGCCATGTGGCTGAGAGCCTGGCCAGCCTTTCCATATGCAGCAGGGGTGAGTGGGGGTGCCACATGCTGCAAAGCCTCCTGGAAAAGGGCCATTGCTGATTGGAGCATGGGTTTTGGCTTTGGTTGCTACAGCAGTGGTAGCTGATGGAAAAAGATGGAGGCTAGGAAAGGTCATCTGAGGACCTGAGTGAATCAAAACCTGTTTATTCCTTCAGAAGCATACACACTTCTCGCCAACTTCTGGCTGGCACATGGTGGGTTTCTGTTCCCCACCTGTGTAAAGCCTTGTGCAATCTAGCACTGGAAGTTACCACAGGAATTACTTTTATTTGAATTATAAATGCAGTGGTCCACAATGATATTAGGCAGTTATGTGCTACAGCCATCTGTGCCCTTGTCACAGGCTGGTCAGTCTTTGAGGCAGTCTGGACTTTGCAACTGCCCCTTGGCTCCACTGGTGAATGCACAACAGCTGGGCTAATTAGTGACCCCAGTTGGGGGTAATAGGCTTTTACTAGAAAGCCTGACCTCCACTATGGTAGTGGGGCTGGAAAAGCAGCACTTAGCTGGAGCTGGGAACTCAAAGAGAAGCTGTCACTTACAAAGAGCAGATGGGGATTCCTTCTGGCATTAAAGAAGGGGTCTCAAACTCATGACCATGAGGACTAGTACATTAGCCCAAGGGTCGCACCACTGAAACCTTTTCATTCAATGATATTGCAAATATCAGTAACAATAGTGTTGTTGCATGCTGCATGAAATATTTTTAGAGGCCACATGCAGCCCACAGGCTGTGTTTGAGACCCCTCCATTAAAGCAAGACAAGAGGCTCTCTGGAGGGGGCAGAAGAAGAGGCCAAGAAACAGAGGACTTCAGAAAAGCCTAAGGAGGTGGAAAGACTGAAAGTCCCAGCCAAATGCCCAAACTAGAAGTTGGGCCTTCTATTACCCCCCACAGGAGGGTGAACTTCTGCATCATGTAGCTGGGATGCTAGGGAACAAAATCCAGAGAGTTGGAAGAAGATGCATGGCCAAGGAAGTGGCCACTAAAGAGGATGGGAGACAAGAAGTGAAATCCCCTGTGATGCCACATCCAGCATGAACAGCTGCCCAAGAGGTAGAGATGTGGGCTTACACCCAGTGTAAGACTTGCAAGTTTTGTTGCTCACATACCTGTTTCTGAATGCATTTTGTTTAAAACCTAAGCTAAACCTGTCAGCCTGTGGCCCTCTATGGTTTTTATGGTTGCTACAATGCTGAATCCCAGTTGGACACTTCTCCACTCTAGTGAGGCTGCAACAGGCCTCAGTTCTTTGAGCTACAAGTAAATTTCCATTAGGTGTTGGCAGTATAGATCCTTTGGGACACAGTTGAGCCTTTCTTTCAGTTAGAGCAGGAATCTCAAACTCAAATCACCACATGGGGGCTAGTACAGGGCCACGTAGGGACTGGTATGCTAGCCTGAGGGCCGCACCACTGAAACTTCTTCATACAACAAAATTGCAGATATCAGGAACAATAATGTCATTGCGGGCTGCAGGAAATAGCTTTAGGGGCCACATGCGGCCTACAGGCCATGTGTCTAAGACCCGTGAGTTAGAGGCCGTAGGAACATGTTCAGGTAGCCGGCTCGCTGGTGCTGGGTTTCAAAGACTGGGGAGGGAAGGATTGATGGACGTTCCAGTGCGGAGGTAGCGTTAGGAGAGCAGAAGCACGTTTCACCCCCTCCCCCTGCCGAATGTAGGTATCCAAGTCTGATGCCAGGAGATGTGATGTCTCCAAGCGCTGCATGACAGCTTGGCATTGTGTGGTTGTCCGTAGCAACCAAGCCGCACTGGAATGTTGTGCTGTACGTGTGGGTTTGAAATTATGTGGTTGTTTTTTATTCCCTCTAGAAAAGACTGTCTGACTTGAGTGGTGCTCTTAATAAATTTCTTGTTGACCTTTACAGCCATCTGGAGATAGTCACTCCTCTTACTATGGCAGTAGGTGGGAGCTCTCTCCGAAGCCAGATCTGTAGCACCAAGGAGGAGTGGGCGTCCAGCTAGCTGGGGGCAGAGGCACAGGAGCTGAGCAGCACACAGCTGGTTGTCTGGGATTTGTCCTAAACTCGGGTGTCCAACCTAAACGCAGGCAGGTCCTGAGGCTTTAACATGGTGCCACTGGGGAAAGGGCCTTCAATGAGTAGGGTCATAAGAAATTTGGTTTAGGGTGAAGAACCACCAACTTGGGTCTTCACCCAGAATTCAGAGAGTAGCAACCTAGCCTCTAGGAAGTTTTGCAGATGATTGGATACGTACTGCCCAGGCATTAGTTTAGAAATGTTAATTTGCACTTCCAGATTCCTGCTCAGTCTGGAAATAGAGTGGAAAAAGCTCCTCTCACGATGCCTTTTGGCCCAAATGAAGACATAAGTACTGTACATCTCAGAGAGTATTTTCTGGTGCGATTTCCTTCCTGGGCTTGCTGACCCACATCCAGGGAAGCACTGAAGTTTTGAGGACCTGGCCAAGCCACTGTGACCCTCCAAAATCAAAAGCAGTGTGGAAGTGGAGTTTAGGTGTGGAACCCAAGCTGGGAATGTGGAGATTCAAGGCTTGTTTGGTCCAGTCTATCTAGCTGATTTATTTATGGGCCCTACGGAGGTGGTCCTAAACAAAGGCCTACTGTGGGACCCACACAACCCCACTCAGTGGCCCCAGCTCCAAACTAACAGCCCCCATGATGGCCCCAACCCCCCCACTCTGTGCACTTCCCCCACATTCCCAGGTCCCCACTGCTGGCCCCCCCCCCCCCCATGGCTTTGGCTCCCTGGGGCTAGTGCTCTGCCCCAGCACCAGGACTCCTGTAGTGCAATTGGTCCTGGGCCTTGCCTCCCTATACACCCCCACACCTGCTGCTGGCCCTGGCCCACAGCCATGTGTTCTGGAGTGCAGGAGCCAGACTCTGCTTTTGGGGCAAGTGAAGGGGCCCCTTGCTGCTTGGGGGCCTTAAGCAGGTGCCTGCTTCATCTACCCCAAAAGCTGCCTTGAGGGGTTTATATTGCAAATCTCACTGCAGAATTCAGTTAACTTCAGCCTGCTAAAGAGACTGAGACATGGTGTTTGCATTTGAGGTGCTGCTTTGGGTCCATCTCTATTCCAGATCCTCTTTCTCACATAGAACAGCTGGACTGGATCTGCCCTACTGAATATGGTGAAGTTCCAAATGGTCCATCTGCAGTCCCTTTTTACCATATGCCCTTGCCAAAGAAATCTTCCCCAGTTCAGATGTCTCTTAGAAACCCCAGGTACATGCCTTGTTCTAAGCTTGCTGTCCTTCAAAATGTTAATGAAGCTCCTAGCACTAATATATAGTGTGTGATACTCTCAGCTGTGACAGCCAGCTAGTCCTTTGTCTTCTCAGCTGTTCTTTCAACTTCCTAGGTTGATGAGACTGGAAAGCTGCTCACCATTTCAGCTGGGACCACAGCATCCACTTGTGTGGGGCTGCATGCTTTCTGAACAAGCCTGATGCATCCTTTGATAAGTCTGTTCTCTGCCACCTTTCCCTGTCCTGAAGCTCAGAGTCTGAGCTCTTGCTGCACACTGGCAGTACCTCTTGAACACCCTGGGGTTGCCTACATGCTGTGCTTTATTTTCTAAATCCACTGTGATCACTAATAACCTGGACCTGACCTGCATGTTCTTCCAACCATGCAATGCACTGCTCAGTTTTCATCATATACATTTTATGAAGGGGGAAAAGATGCACTAGCTAGGCATTTCCTTGAGCCTCTAAAGGCTTTATCTGTTTTATTTATTGTTTCTGTTGTAGAAGCTGAGACTGTTCTAGGTTCTGTATGTGCAAACATTGTGAGAGCCCCTGTGTTGAAGAGGCTAGAGTCTAAAACATACAAAGAGAAGGGAAATAGAGATGAAGTAACAGAGCAACGTCACAGAGAGAGTCAGCAGGCAAGCCAAGATTAGAATCCTAATCTCCGGACTCCAGTGCAGTGCCCTAGCCCCTAGACTGCTGTGCCTGTCAATTGCTGTCTTTATTGCTCTTTTCACTCTCTTTGAAAGCACATCTGTCCTATAAGCAGGGGATAAAGCAGGGGTGTCTAGCCTTTTTGGATGAGGGGGCCACACTGCAATTCTTCTCAGTCAGGGGGCCAGTGAGAAATTTTGATAAAATGTACAAATTGATCTTTATTAACAAACTTTAGTAAAATAATGATTAGTGTGATATTTGGCATTGCTTTTGCTGATACAAACTGTCAGTCTGTACTGCTACATCAAGTGTGCTGGCAGAGTATCTCAGCTAGCCCTGGCCAGCCCCAGCTCCCAGGTTCTTGTGGCAGTACTCGGTGGGCTGGATAAAAGCCCTTGGTGAGCCAGATTCTGGCCCCCAGGTCACAAGTTGGACATGCGTGGGATAAACTCTTTCTGTTAAAACAACCAAGGAGTCCTCTGGCACTTTTAAAGACTAACAAACTTATCACATGAGCTTTTGTGGGAGAAAATCTCACTTTGTCAGATGCTTTGAATATGGGGGAATTTACAGAACAGGAGCAAAATAAATGCAGGAAAGTGTAAGTCATGGTGTTGGGGAATATTTCTTGCTTTGATTTTCTGTATGTGTTCTGTGTAAGAGAATATGTTAATACATTTGGAGTGTGTTAGTGTCTGCTGGGTATACTTACCTGTGATCCTCCCCAGAACTGGACTAAGCTGAGTGCTTTAATGATTGGCAGCCAAGGACTGTGAAGTCTGGCCAGCAACACCCTCTAATGGAGGAGCAGCCATGCTTTGCTCAGCAGGCCGTGGGCAGACAGCTGAGGGCCGTGTGGAAAAGGCCTAGAAGGTTTGCCATTATACCTAATGGGACAGCATTTCTGGCACAAAGGAGAGGGCACTCTGGCTGTAGCCCTCAGTACTTAAGGCGAAGTCTGAGGAAACAGTTGGCGGCTGTGATGGGCAGTTGAGAGTGAGTGTGTGTAAGGGGAGTGAAGGAGAGTTGCTGAGGGGAAGGTTGTGAGAGAAGGGGAGTGTGTGGGTGTGTTGAAGACTGCAGAGCCTCGGAGGTTAGCTCCTAGCAGGCTGAAGAGGATGAGACCATTGCTAAAGTCCCTGAAGAAGCAGGCACTCTTGAGTTTTGGACTCAGCCATGGATTGAGCTTAGCCTGCTTGGACATTGTTCTAGCCAGGCCTGTATCAAGAGTCTTTTCCCCCAGAAGTAGCCCAGCAGTAGATGTGCCAAGCCTGGAGGAGTGGACGGGGCCCAGGAGCGGCATGGGACAACCCAGGAGAAACGGTCAGAGATCGAGAACAGCACCCTTGAGGTGAAGAACAACAGTGAGACCTCAAAGAGGGCTTCCTTGGTCTGGGAAGTGCTTAGGGTGTTTGTAAGGGATCGGTGTATGTTTATGAGGGGTTAATGTTTGTAAGGGATCAATGTGTTATATGCCTGTTAGTTGTAACAAGTTTATGAATACCCTGTCTCCCATTCTGCCCCTCCCCTCCCCTTCAATAAATGTTAAACATATAGACTGCCTGGTCTCTTGTGGTTTCACACAGAAAGCATGAGATTGTGGGATGATAGATGCCCAGAGGGTCAAGAATCTGTGCAGGGGCTAAGGGTCCAAATTCAAGTGGAACAGTATGCAATAAATTTTCCCCCTAACAAGGGGATCAGGTCACACTGTAATAAATTGAAAGTTTTTTAAGACTTAAACACTGGGGAACAGCATATAGGGGAAGATGAGGTCAGATCACCTTTTGTATGTTTGTACATCACCTTGCTTAACAGACTACAATCCCTGCTTGGGGCTTCAAGGCATTGCCATTATATAAAAGATAAATTCTGCTACTGATGCTACTGTTTTCCACTGATGCCTATTTAAGGTAGGTAAACCAGAAAGGCAGAATTGTGCATGCACTTTGCACCAGGCTAAATGTCAGTGTGAGGTGCAGGGCCATGAAGAGCTGAGCCTTTAGCCATGTTCTGTTTGTTTGTTCCCTGTCTGCTTTTTGGAGTTGTCTAACCTGTGCCAAAGAACTACTAGTAGAAGGCACTGGGTGGACTGCAGTGACAGTCACTGAAAGGAGTCCCTTTTCTACAGGATTCAATTGGATGGATCCAGTCTTGCCAAGTGCATGGCAACTTTAGTTTAGATGGAAATTAATGCAAGTCAGGGGCATCATCTTTAGGATCAGGTTATTTGTCCTTATTCCAAGATAATGGTACCTTGCCGTCCTTGAAGCTGCGCTAAGTAGAGACAGGCTGCCAGCTAAAGCTCTGCTAGTTAATGCAGTGCAGAAGGCAAGTGTGCCCTTTACCCCTCTTTATCATTTGTCATGGAAATGGAATAACGTGGCTATTGTCATCACAAGTTCCTTTGGATCCATGACCTAAATTTCCTTCCCTTGCTGACGAGTTCCGTTTCCTACAGTACATGCCTCTCACTCCGAACCTCAGGCAAGGCAAGGGAAGAGAGACCAGATGGACTTCCAAGTCAGAGCCACTTGGAGGTCACCAGCAGTTGTGTGTTCTGCTGTTGATGGTCTCCCTGTGGCTTGAGCAAGTAGGTTGTTCTGATGCTGACTGACAGCTACCACACAAGGACCTAGCATGGCATATTGTGCATGTGCACGTGCACCCAGGCCTGTGCCTTCCCTTCACACAAGGGGGGGAACATGACAATCTGTCCAGGTCAGTGACCCCCTCTAAGACACCAGCTTCCACGCCATGTTGTTGCCAATGCCTCACACACCAGACCCTAGTGTCTGTTGGGAGCGGAGCTGGCAGGGATGTCTTTTGACAAAATGGGTGGTCTGTGGACAATGCTGAGTCATTGAAATGGAAACTTTCTGTGAGAGGGTCAGATTTGACTAAACTTGCACTGGGAAAGTGGTGTGTGTGGTTTTTTTTTTTTTTGTTGTTGTTGTAGAGGGAGAGAGAAGGAGAGCAAGGGAGCGCCTGTATCCTTTGGATCCAGAGTAGCCAAGGATGTGGGGCAGTCTCCTGGGCTGTTGGTTATTCTGCAATGGCACATTTCTTCCCTGAAGTCTTCCTCAAAGGAAACCTCAGGAGGTTTCAGATTCATCCTGTGGCAAAATTAGGGAAGCCTTTTTGACATCTTGAAAGGGTTCATAGGACAGGAATAGAGAGTTCTTTCCAACTGGCTCAAGGGAAGAGTGATCAGTAGGGACTGTCTCTTATTTCCATGGAGGGAAATTGTGCCATTAGCTTCAAAGGGAGAAGGAGGCATTGCCTCCCCCCCCCCCCCCCCCAGCATGCAGCAGGGAGTTAATACCTGCAGTACACGACAGAGTCCCAAGGCTGGAGGACCCTGTGATCCTCTCAGTTAAAATGAAGGAAACTTGCAGACAGCTAGTGAGTGGTTCCCAGTTGCAGGGAAGAAACAATTAAAAACCAGTCTCTTACAGAGCTTAACACTCTAGCCATAAGAAGAGAAAATAAGACTGGTGCTCACAGGTTTACAGCAGGGGTCTCAAACTCAAATCACCACAAGGACCACATAAGGACTGGTGAAGGGCCGCATGAGGAGTAGTATGTTAGCCCTAGGGCTGTACCACTAAAACTTCTTCATATAACAATATTGCAAATATCAAAAACAGTGTCATTGTGGGCTGTAGGAAATAGATTTAGGGGCTGTGTGTTTGGGACCTGTGGTTTACAGCAAATGAGTCTCAGCAGGAAAAGGCCCCTGGCACCACCTTTCTCCACAGTGCCAGAACTAGGTATTTTGGCACCTGGGGCATGCCCGGACTAAGCAGCATGGAACACACCCTCAGATCAAGTTGTGAGACAGCCACTAGATACAAGCCCAGGGCAAAGCCCCAGTCACCCTGCCCTGGTTCTCCTGATCATATCTTCTAAGACTTCCAGCTGTTCTCTGAGAAAGCTAGGGCAGGACTGAACTGCCCCATTTAAGAGTCCTTAGAACTTGTTTTCATCTGTGAATCAGGCTGTCTCACAATGCTGACTATCTTTAGCTCCATTGTAATGGTGGGGAAAATCAGGCTCTGATATTGACTTCGCATGACCCAGCAGGGCTGCAGTGGAGTAAGGCACAGAACCCAGGTCTCTGGTCTCCTGGTTCCCTGCCTGTTTACTCAGGCTGTCTTGTGCTCCTTGGCATCTCCTGCACAATACTGGCCCTCAAGCAAAGTGGTGTGGCCTAGTGAATAGGGCCCAGATTAGGACCTGAGACATCTGGATTTCTAGCAAGGGCAGCCATACCAAGCTAGTGCCCTAAAAGCAGCAGTCCTTCCTGCCACCTGTGAAGCTGCAACTATGCTGCTATTTTTAATGCACCAGCTCAAGCAAAGCTAGCAAAGGTATGTCTACCCAGGCTGGAAATGACCACTCCAGCGCCAGTGCAGATGGACCTTTGGTGCTAAAAGACCTGTGGCTTGACTGCTGCTGCCCTGAATCAACTGACATGGTGGCAGGACTGTAAAACTGAAGTGTGGATATGTGGGTGGTTCTGAAACCCTATGAGATGGGAGAGTCTTAGCCCAGCCTGAGCCAGAGTATCTACATGATTGCCTTATTGCTTTGCAGCCTGTCAGCTGACCCAGGCTCTGACACTCAGTGCTATGGGTTTTATAGTGCCCCATAGATGTACCCTTGGGCTGTAAACTATTCAGGACAGGGAGTGAGTGTTACTAGGTGATGCTTAGTCCATTGGAGCCTCCTTGTGTGACTGTACCACTAATAAGCAAGAGCCATGCATCTGATGAGGGAACAAGAGTTGGAGAGCTACCAGTGAAGACTCTCCCCTCCTGAGGCATGTTGTCATGTAGCATTTGAGGGGGGGTAGGACAGGCTGGAAAGCAGGAGCTGGGCTAATGGATCTGCCATTGGGCCATGCCCATACATACTTCTTTGCATTCAGTCAGAGAAAGAGAAGATTCAGCATGAGTGCTGCAAAAAGCTGAACTATGGCAGCCTAAATGATGACATTAATTGCAGCTCCTGCAGATGAGAATGAAAAGGGCACATGTGATTCAAACAAACCCCTTACAGCTTTGTTTTCTTTATTTCTCTGCTTTTTAAAAAAAGTATAAATATTTTGAAAACTTTCCAAAAACAACCCAAACAAACCAAGTTGTGCTTCAGTGACTAAACTTGGTGTCATTCATCTCCTTAACAAAGATAATCAGATCATTACTGGAATTAATACAGAAAAATCCTTTGGTTGACTAGGGAAGTGGAAAAAATATACATTAAACAAATCAAATATAATAATGGCGCTGCTGGTATCCAACCATGCTGAGATCTGTCTGAAAGTCTTAATTATAAACTGCCAAAAACAAAAGTCAGGAAAAAAAAAGAAATTAGATCTCACATGCCATATCCATATTTAATCATTGGACTTCAGAAGAAGAGGAATCTTTAATATCATGTTTCATTTATGGAGAATTTTCCAAAGAGGCAATTTCCAGAAGCTCTGCTGAGTTGTGCCTTGTTATTAACCTGGCACCTGAGCCTCAGCTCAGCCTGGATAGGGGAGGGATAGTAGGGAAGGCTTTTGGCAACTCAAATGCTTTTTGCCTGTGTCATTACTTCAAAGTGGGTAGGGTCCAGCTCAAGTGAAAGCAGGGCTGAGTTCTGCCCTATATCCCCAACCCAGGTGAACTAGTCTAGGCTTAAAGAACCTCCAAACCCAAGTCAGGTTTTTCTGTGTGGGCAGAAGAAAGTGTGGGTAAAACCCAGGTGAGAGCCTGGGTTAACTGCACTGTGAAGACATACCTGAGGGTAATAGCAAGTCAAGCCCTGGTCCTGAACTTGATGGGGTCTAGGTAGAGTGCGCTGCATTGTTCAACCTCACTGAAGTCCATGTGGGCTATGGGGATGAGCAGTGTGAGAATCTGTCTAGAACAGCGAGTTGGCTGCCCACTCATCTTCATCAGATATAAATTTCTCTTGCCTTTTGGGCATTTTTCCCTGTGGGTAACAACCTCCTGGCCACTTGTGTCAACTCTCATGATTTTTGTTGTCTTGTGCTATTTGGTGTTTTGCTTAAAGCCCAAGGTGAGGGAAACTCTCAGCATTTATTAGAAAAAAAAAGTCTCTGTCCCTTATTGCCAGAAGCTGGGAATAGAATGGATCACTTGCTGATTACCTGTTCTGTTCGTTTCCTCTGGAGCACAAGGCATGGGCTGCTGCTGGAAGAGAGGATGGTAGCTAGATGGACTGTTGGTCTGACCCAGTATGGTTGTTTGTACACTCTTATGGTCATAAAGAAAAAACATGACAATTTAGACCAGCATTTCTCAAATTATTGTGGATCATTCACAACACCACAAAACACATCAGTTGCTCTGCTGCCAAATCCATTGCTCTTGCCACCTGCTGGGAAGCTGCTGCCACTTTCCTGCTCCAATGGGCAGCTGACAGCTGTCTGCAATACACTTTACTCCTGTGTGGCAACATAGCAATATGTCATGACACAGTGATTGAGAACCCATGATCTAGAAGACAGACAAAAAAGGGCACCAAACATGGTAGTTTGCTTTAAAATATTTTTTTAAAAAATTCATATTTTGAGAACCTGATGCAATTTTTGTACTCTTGGTATTGATAGGACTACAAAAAATTTTAATTATAATTTGGAGTCTTTACTACAGGCAAAGATTGTTTCCCATAATTCAGTCACACATTCTAAAACTCCAGGATCACCAACTCTTGTTGATTTCCCTCAAATCCCCTGGAGAACCCTTACTGTTGTATCCATTTTAGCATAGGTTCTCTTGTTGCCAGTTGCATTTGCATCACTTTCTCATCATTAACAGGCATGTCATATAAGGCAATGCTGTAGCCTTTAAGGAATTTTTTTAGTAGCTTGTTTACAGATGTTAAGGTGGCAATAAATTTGGAGGAAAAAAATGACCTTTCTTATAAGTCTTTGTAAATCTTGTTTATACTTACCTGTTTCCAATTTTTGGTTTATTGATGTAATTTTTTTAATCAAGAGCTTTCAGAACAAGAACATTAATATAGACAAAGTAATAGAGCACACTTTGATTCCATAATTTTAATTAATCATTCCCTGTTTCTCATGAACTCATTGAATTTCAGAATGCTTAGCTAAATTGCTGACCTGGGAATTCTTATGAGTTCACATAGAATACATTTAAATAAAAATATTAGTATTTACTTGTATTGCAGCAATACATAGGACACTCAGTCATGTCCTCAGACACCATTGCAACAGTGGTGTGCAAACAGAATAAAAAAAAATCAGTGCCCCAAAGAGTTTCAATTTAGGGGTGTATATACACTAGAGTGTTGCTGCAGCTATATTGCTGTAGTGTATATAATGTAGACACTTGCTACAGCAATGGAAAGGAGTTTTCTCTTGTAGCAAGTTCCAAAGGGGGACCCGTGTTAGTCTAGTCCAGCAAAACCACCAAGGAGACCTGTGGCACTTTTAAAGGCTAACTTATTGCATGAGCTTTGTGGGAGAGAATCCCACTTTGTCAGATGCTTGAAGATGGGGAACTTACAGAACTTGTTCTTGTGGCAGTAAATCCGCCCCTTTGGAGAGGCGCTAGCACGGTTGATGGAAGACCTCCTGGTATTTACTAACCTATCTTAACTAAATCTCTTTAGAATGAGACTGTAAGTAGGTCAAACTAAGATTTAAGTATAAGCCATGCCTAAATAAAACTAGCATCTCAAGTTAAAAATTAGCCAGCGACGCCCCTGTTTTACTGTCTGGGGGAGGGACCCAGGGCATGGGCCCAGGCCCCACATTCCCAGATGGGGACGGGGCCGCCGTGGCTGCCGGCAGCTGGGCCCTGGATCTCCAGCCGGATTGGGCCAGAGATCCAGGGCACTGGCGCTGGGGTTCGGGGCACGTGCCCCGGAGTGCTCGGCGCCAGCAATGCCCCTGCAGTAAAATGAAGACTATATATAGCATTTACAAAGATGAAATGAAATCCACATAGGAAATAAGGTCACTAAGTTACAAATTAAACTAGATTGATTAAGTCCTTATTAGACCCTGGTAAACTTATTCTGGTGCTGTGCTATTCTGGTTAGAGCTGGCCAAAAACTGTAAAGTTGTTTTCCTAAGAAATTTGGAAATTTTCAGACACTTTGAAACAAAACACCTCATTTTAGTTCTTTAAATGAAATTGTTGGATTGTTTTTTAAAAGTTTAACAAAACATTATTAAAAAATTACAATATTTTAAATAGAGCTATAGAAGTTTGTTTTAAAAATTGAGGAAAATGGCAAAAAAACCAAACCTATCATGAAAACCTCATCTAAGAAGAGCTTAAACCATGTTTTTGTTCAGGAAATTCAGATCCCCTTCTGGATACATAATTTTGCTACTAAGAATACTTAATAAAGCTCCTTGACAATTTACAAAAGAGCACTCAAAAGTTGTAGGACTGCTGAGGACAATTCAATCCAAAGCAGTTCTGAAGTTTAGATTTAAATAATCATCTCAAATTACCAAAATTGTCAGTTCAGTTCACAATTGGCTTCCCTGTTAATAATGATAATTCACAGGCCACCTTCTTCCTTTCACATTCCTATTAATCCCAAACAGGCACGTAGGGATTAAAATCACTTCTAATTTTTCTGGAAATTCATGGGAAGGTGTAATCATTTGTAATATATCCCTATAAACTTTTAAATGACTTTAAATGATCTTAAAACCAATGTTAAATTTATCTGCCCATAAGTCATACATTAATTAATAGATGCTTCCATCTCCTTTTGTAAAGGCTGTGAATTTCACATGACACCATAAATTGTGTGTTATTGCTAGGCTGTAATTGCTTAGGGATATGTGCTTGTTTTCCAGCTATCATTTCCTAGGATGTAAACCAGAGGTTTCAAACTCAAATCACCATGAGGGCCGCATGAGGACTAGTAAAGAGCCATATGAAAACTAGTATGTTAGCCTGAGGGCCGCACCACTGAAACCTTTTCATACAATGATATTGCAAATATCAGTGATGATAGTGTCATTGTGGGCCACAGGAAATAGCTTTAGGGGCTGCATATGGCCTGAGGGCTACGTGTTGAAGACCCTGATATAAACACTTTTTTTCCAGCAGTACTGTACTGAGCAAGTGTAATGAATTTTCCAGTCTCAACACTCACATCAGTTACTGACTCAATATTACTGCTTAGAGACTAACAAATTTTATTGTATGAGCTTTTGTGGGAGAAAATCCCACTTCATCAGATGCTTTGAAGATGGGGGAACTTACAAAATGGGAGGAAAATAAATGCAGGGAAGTTTAAGGCATGGGATCAGGTCATATTGAAACAGCACACAAACAACATCCCTTAATGATAACCTCAGCCATGCACAGTGCAATGCCCTCCACAGCCTTAGAAACAACTCTGACATTATTATTAAGAAAGCTCACAAAGGAGGTGCTGTCATGATCATGAATAAATCAGATTATGATCAGGAGGCGTACAAACAACTTTCCAACACAATGTTCTAGAAACCACTTTTCTCTAAGCCTGCCGAGGAATACCAAAAGGAACACCACCACCTACTCAAGAAACTCCCCAAGGCCAGAGGCGCCTTTTGGGGTAGGCAAAACAGGTGCACGCCTAGGACTGCAAGCAGAAAGGAGCCCCATCACCTGCTTTGCCTACCCCAAAAGCTGTGGCTGCCTCAGTCGGTAGCAGAAGAAGCTGGCCCCTGCGTTTGGGGCTGGCAGCGGGGAGCTGAAGTGATGGTGGTGTGGTTGGGGCTGGAGCTGGTGGTGGAGGAGCTGGGTCCATGGTGGGGGAGCCAGGACTATGGGAGGGAGGCCCATGGATCTATAGGGGGCCCCCAAAATGGGCCTTTGCCTAGGCCCCTCGATAGCCAAAGGCTGCCTCTGCCTAAGGCAACACAAACTAATAAGGACAGACCCACCACCAGCACCCTGACCTGGGATATTCTATCTACTACCAAAAATCCATAAAAAAGGAAACCCTGGATGCCCCATCATCTCAAGCATTGGCAGTCTTACAGCAGGCTTATCTGGCTATGTGGACTCCCTCCTCAGACCCTATGTTATCAACACTCCTAGCTATCTTTGAGATACCAAGGATTTCCTGAGAAAAATCCAATCCATTAGTGAGCTTCCAGAAAACACCATCCTGGCCACCTCTGTTCCCTCTAAGTTGTGCATGTATGCACGCACACACAGGTTGTGAAACCTGAACACACAACAAAATAAAGTGCTCACAAAAAAAATTCAACAGTGCTAATATTTTATGCTACTTTAAGTAGGTAATTTCAAATAGCATGTTTCAAATAAGGTTTTGTAATTTATAAAATCATTTCCATCACCATATCAAAATAAAATTTTAGATATTATTTGCATCATACACATTTACTTCACTGCACTCACAAGTTTGACCACAATCACTGGTGTGTGCACGGATTTGGACACTGTTCCAAAAATTTGCACAGAAGAAATTTTTTGTGCACATAGCCTACAAAAAGTTAGAGGGAACATTGTGGCCAGTATGGCTGTGGACGTTCTTTACACCAACATCCCAAACAATGATGAATTACAAACTATTAGACTCATCCTGGATGATGCCACAGCACACCTTGTGCCTGAACTTTGTGACTTTGAGCTCACCCACAATCACTTCAGATTTGAGGATAATTTATACCTTCTGGTCAGTGGCACTGCTATGGGTACCCGCATGGCCCCGCAATATGCCAACATTTTTATGGCTAACTTAGGACACCGTTTCCTCAAGTCTCATCCCAAAGCACCTCTCCTCCTCTTATGCTACACTGATGACATCTTCATCCTCTGGCCCCATGGCAGGGATGCCCTTGGAGGTTTCCACAGAGATTTCAAGTTTTGACTCCAAAATTAAACTAAGCCTAGAACACTCTGCGCAGGAGATCTACTTCCTGGATACTACAGTATGAATTAGGGGTGGACACATATACACCACCCCATACTGAAAACCTACTGCTCGGTATAGTTACCTACATCCCTCAAGCTTTCATCCAAAACACACTGCATGATCCATTGTCTATAGCCAAGCTCTGATATATAAATGCATTTGCTCTGGTCCCTCAGACAGAGACAGACACCTTCAGGGTATCTATCGAGCATTCTTAAAACTACAGCACCCAGCTGGGGAAGTAAGAAAACAGATTGACAGAGGCAGATGGGTACCCCAAAGTCAGCTATTATAGGAGAGACCTGAAAAAGAAGACAACAGAACACCACATACAACCCTCAAGTCAGACATCTACAACAGATCATTAAGGACCTACATCCTATTCTAAAAGATGATCCCTCACTCTTTCAAGCCTTGGGAAACAGACCTCTCCTCACCTACACAGACAGACCCCTAACCTTAAACAGATACTCACCAGCAACTACAGACCTAACAACAGAAACATTAAAGCAGGCACATACCCCTGCAACAAACCACATTGCCAGCTTTGCCCAGATATCTGCACAAAGGCACCAGCATAGAACCCGATCAAGTCAGCTTCTCCATCAAGGGCACATTCAGCTGCTCATCTGCCAATGTGATTTATGCCATCATGTGCTAGAAGTGCCCCTTGTCTTATAGAGTGGACAAACAGGACAGTCTCTGCACTAAAGAATAAACAGGCACAAAACTGAAATCAGAAACCACAGCATTTAAAAACCAGTAGCTGAGCACTTCCATCCTCCTAATCAGGGGTTAAATTATAATTTGGGGAGCCATGTAACTGTCCTAAAGTGGCAGGTCTCCCTCAAGCTGGTGTGGGCCCCCCTATGCCAGGGCAGCCTCACCCATGCTGGGGCAGAACCCCCCTCATGCACCCTAGCTACTGGCCTTCAACTCCAGCTACTGCCCCCCAAACACCTACCCCCATCAGACCCCTTTTTTCATGTCCTTCTTAGCCCCAATCCCCACTCCCTAAACTCCCTGCCCCCATT
The DNA here is from genome assembly GCA_007922195.1 of Podocnemis expansa. Lineage (NCBI taxonomy): Eukaryota > Metazoa > Chordata > Testudines > Podocnemididae > Podocnemis > Podocnemis expansa. The sequence continues at coordinate 30,710,994 of ML682007.1, read as the reverse complement.
CCAGCCTTCCTAGCACCCCAAACCTTCTCCAGCCCACCATCCTGACCCATTCTCCCCCCTCCCCATGAACCCAACTGTCCCAATCCCCTTACCTGGCCAAAGAACTGGGAGGGGGACAGGAGGCCACAGCGCTGGCCAGCCTACCAGCCAGTAAAAAGGAGCCCCGGCCAGAGGCTGGGGCCTGGCTGTGCACACAGCGAGACCCTGGCCAGAAGGGGCAGAGCCACACAGGCTCTGTGGAAGGGAGGGAGGTGGCTGGGCTGGCCCCAGCCTGCAGCCTCTCTCTTCCTCTGGCCTAGAGGGGATGTGCCAGAACTGGCACACCCTCCTATTTTTAAGGAGCCCCAGGACTCAGTATTCTGGCACATCCCCCTATTTTTAGGAGACCAGAACACTTGCTCCCTAAAAATAGGGGGCCTTGGAAGGGTGTTCTGGGGCATTCCCCTTACTTTAACCCCTGTTCCTAATCACTCTGCTGATTGTTCATTAATGACCGTGCTCAAGCAAGTCAGTACGACAGTGATTCCCAACATTTTCTATGCTGGGGCACACCTTGCTACCTTTAATTAATTTGAGGCACACTACCATCTAGTTTCCAAATAAACTCATGAATATTTATGAGCCAATGAACCAATCCAGAGCTTTCTGAGTAGTTTTTCAAAAAATTTTGTGGCACACCTGTGCAGACCTCACGGCACTGCTGTGTGCCATGGCACACTGCTTGGGAAACACTGCAGTAGGACATCAAGACTCCAAAGTGAAACAGGAGAATTGGAAATGATATGCAGATTCAGTTGTGTGAAAGCAGGATTAAATTGTGACTGTGGATTATTCTCCCATTACGACCGGTGATTTGACTTCACCGTCCTCTATTTGCTGTTTCCCAGTGTTTGAATCTTGACAACTGCTTTGATTTGCTGTTTTAGTATGACCTGATCCCATGACTTATACTCCCCTACATTTATTTTCCACCTATTCTGTGTATTCCCCCCTCTTCAACAATGTTCCCTCTAAGCTGTGTGACTGCGCGGCAATGCAGCCCCCGCCGCTGCCCAGCACAGGAAATACTGCCAGCTGCGCAAGGCTGGTAAATGCAGTCCCTGCCCAGCCAGAAGATAGAGTCTTCCGACCAGCTGAGAGCTGTTCCAAGCTGGGGGTTTTTAAAACTCCCACTTAAACTCTCACTGAGTATGTGCAGAGCCTCTGTGCATGCTCAATGAGAGCTTCCTCTGGCCAGAGGAGTGGCCAGGGGCTGGGGGAGGGATTAGGGACAGGGCAGGGGCAGCTGGGCGTGAAAGGGGGAGGAGGGTTGGAGGGAAGACAGAGTCAGGCCAACCAAGGGGGATGTGTGGGTGGAGGATTGGGCCAACTGGGGGGGTGACTGGGAGAGCAGGGGGTCAGGATCAGGCCAGTGGGGGGACAGGATTGGGCCTGCATCGGGGGGGGGGGGGCCAGCGAGCAACGTAAGTTGCTCAGCTGCCTTAGGGCCTGAGAGGGAACATTCTTCAAAGCATCTGGTGAAGTGGGATTTTCCCCACAGAAGCTCACGCAATAAATAAATGTTTTAGTCTTTAAGTGCCACAGGACTTCTTGCTTGTTTTGCTGAACTAGACTAACACAGCTACTCCTTTGGATCTTGGCAATATTACTGCTAGGTATCTAGTCAGAAACTTGTTCAGGAAACCAAAGCACATGGTATACATCATCTGCTGGCTTTGTAACCGGGGCAGGCAATCTGAGAAAGTGAGAAATATTTGATCTACAATAACCTTGTCAGTTGGGTGTAAGGAAATACACATCTGTCTGTCATTTATCAGGTGACACTGTCTGGCTGAGTTTCATAGCTTGCAATAGCTGATCCATGGAGGTGGATGGAAAGTTCAGTCCAAGGCAGTCCTGTTTTGCAACAGCTGTGGTCTTCCTTTGGGACTTAATAAAAAGCATTAGCAAGGTGCTTATCTGTGGCAAGTGTGAAAAAGCTGCTGGATCGAGCTGGCTCTCAGCCTCTTATTCAAATGTTTTTTGGCTCACATGAAGCAATTTTCTGAGAGCATTAAATGTCTCCAATCCACCCTCACTAGAGCCCTGGTGCAGAAAGGTAATTAAATAAACCAGACAAGGACCTGGCCTCACTTATGGCTTGTATTGCAAATGTCACACATGATTACCTTGTATCAATGCAACAAGAGAAGACCTACTATTAAATTGTATCCTAAGCGGTTCCAATGGCTGTGATGTCTCAGGCAAGTCCTAATTCAGGTGAGCCTGCATGGAAAAGCTGCATTCTAAAATCACCTGTTAATAATGTTATAGCTTCTCCTTTCTCCACAAACTACTCCTGCTGGCTTCTTTCCTTATAGACTCAAAGCCCAGGGATTTGGTTGCACCACACCCTCTTGTATCCTATTGGAATCATGCTCACAGTGAGGGATCAGAGACAATACCACCTGACCCAACAGGCTGTACTAACTGATAGCTGAAATGTATTAGAAACCCAATTTGCAAAGACATATGTGAACTGGAAATTTGTTTGCATTAAACAGGCATGACTAACAAATCCATATGTGCCTGCCCGTGAACGATCAGCAGACAGAAAAACATATCTGAAATGAATTGTCTCCAACAAATAGTTCACCAAGCTCTATTCAGGACACTGGCCATCTGGAGTCTGTGATAATTTACCATTGGTCTCTGTGAATTTGGCAGAAGCAACTCTTTGCCATTTCCCTGGGGACACATTCACTCCTCTGATGGCTTTATTTAGCTACTTCAGAGGTAGACAGATGCTAATCTTGCTTCTCTTCCAAGACAACAGAGGTCCCTTCAGGCCCTTTCCTGCACTCCTTGTGCATGCAAAAATTCCAGCCAAATCACACACTCAGGCCCCAGTTGACATGTTTTACACCTTCATCTCCATTTCCAGTCAGTTGTTCTTGTCTCTGGTTTTATAAGGGTATTTCAGTGGAAGGCGTGCTGCAGCTCACACGCCTTTGTAGGCCTATGTGAGTGAAATCTATCATTGTGCTTTGAAACCCGCCCGATCTGTTAATTTCTCAGCTACTTGTGTCTGCACTCTTGGCATCCATTTATAATAATGCAGTGGTTCTTCCTGGGGCTGGGCTGCTCGTCACAGAAGAACTTTTAGGGAGATGTAGCAAAGTTTTCAACAAACACAAAGAGCGAGTGTTGTCTAGTGGGTACAATGCTGGGCTGTATGACCTTGGGCAAATCGCTTGACTTCTGTATCTCCTCCTACTCTTCATCTCTTATGTCTATAAGCTCTTCAAGGCAGGGACTACTTCGTACTATATGTTTGTACAGTGCCTTGCACAATTGAACCCTGATCTTGGCTTGAGCACATAGGTGCTGATTTAAATTAAAAAAAAAAAAATCGCTGGGCCATTCTAAAGTCTTGGGTGCAGAAGGAAGGTGCCTCTCAATGATTTGTAGTTGTCCCGGCCTTTCATGCTGCAGGAAGTGACATCCTTTGCCTTTCCAAAATTGCTAATCTCATTTTTAAAAACTTTTTTCTTTTGCATTGGAATTCAAAGGTTCCACTGACACAAGAAAATGTGAGACCTAACGCTGACCCTTTTGTTTACATGGGCTGTGTCTGTCCCAACATTCCTGGGGAAATCACAGTATTGTTACTATCTACACTCCTTTGTGGGAAACCCTAGTGGCCAATGCTATATTAATCACTGTCTTCTAACGTTGCTTAATGCAGATACAGACCACACGTGGTTAAAATGCCAGTGGCCACCAGGAACTCATTTGCATGAACACTCCTAATCACGCTGGCTATCAGTGAGGCCAAACTCATTGTAGCTACAACAGCAGATTTATGACAACAGATTCCTGGTGTGGACAAAGCCCCAAAATGTTATCATCATGGAAGGGAGTCAGGGTGGGGGAAAGCTCCTTGACAGCATGTCTGAGCTGCTGTGCTGAATCAGACTATCTTGGATGAGCCAGGTGCTATAATGGGGTAAATCTATCCTTGCTGTAACTTCAGAGAAGTCCATAAGGATACACCAGGAACTCGGCTTGATCCATGGAATTGGGAGGTTACCAATCAGGTGGCATTTTCAGCATCAGTCTAACTTAGGGAACACTGGTGATGAACTGAGACCCTGGGGGTTAAGGGAGAAAAATGGGTCCCTCTGAGAGAGGAAAGAATGGAGACAATGCATACTTGGCAATTTTTTGCCAGTGGAGATCATTGTGAGCTGGTAATAACTCTTGCAGGCTGAACTCTGTTTCACACTTTTCTCAGGAGGCAATGACATCACTTGTTATTCATGCAGGTATATGTGATTAATCTATGACACCTGCTTTCCTCGGATTCTTGTCTAGCATGTTCACGCTTCTGTTGTGTTGTTAAAATGCCATTGTATCTCTTTGATGGCATCATAGGTCAGGGTGTTGCACTCCCAAGGTATGTTACCACCTGTAGTATCACACGCCAGTGCTGAGCCAGCGGTGAGGTACAGTGCACGGAATAGACTGGGAGGGTGTAAAACCCAATTCCCTCTGACAGTGGTGCATAGCAAAACCTACACTGTCACTCCAGCCAAGGCAAGTGATTGCTGGCAGGCTGTGGCCTGAATGTCCCTGTGAAATCAGATTGTCGTGTTTTAACACAGTGTCCAGTCACGCTGATGACAGTGAAGGTATCAGTGAGAATGTCCCCATTTGAAAGTGATAAGAGAAAAGGCAGCGGGGTGCTTCAAAGGAATGGGATGGAGTCAGCTTGTCCACTAGGATTAACACATTCTTTGTTCATCGTTCAAATTGCAGTAACGTGGGAGCTAGAAGTGTTGAGAGAGTAGAACAAAAATAAGGGTCCCCCATTTGGGTCTGGAGAACCTGGTGGTAAGTTTGGGTATCATGAAACTTCTCAGGATAGATGAAACACTTCCCTTCCGAACCCAAATTTAAACAAATCCTTACTCCCAACAGAACTGTAACTCTTAAAATCACTTAATTTTTCAAATGAATATCATATAACCTTTCTTATAGCACTTCATAAATTAAAAAAAGGACAATAAACACCAACATTTAGTGTAGGGTGTACTGGGCCAAAAGTGGGTGGTGATTGGGTGAAAGGATTTCTTCCTCTGCTTTTTAGAACTGGGAGGGTAGAATAAAATAAAATCTGCATCATGATAGAGCATGGAACTGGATCCTTAAGTGTTGAGTTTGGCTCTAAATCTTGAACCCAAACTCCATTAACTTCTCCAGACTTTCACTGAGACTGACTCTACACTTTTTTTTTTTTTTTTTTATAACTAAGGGTCTACATTTAGCAGAACAAATCATCTCTTCCCCTTCTCTTCTCAAACACATTACAAGCTAGTTGCTATCCCAACATGAAAAGTCCTCGGTCAGAACAGCCCGAACTCCGGGGTAGCTCATAGGCAACCTTTGCAAGTGATACCATTCTTATTTAAAACGACACTATTCACAACCAAGCAGCTTCCTTTCTTTTTAGTTCTATTCATATTGTGGAGGGTAAACTCTTGGGTGAGGCACAGAATTTTTTGTGGGATGAGAATTCAAGTACTCTCATTTTTTAACCTTTCTCCCATAAATGGGACAGATTTGCATTGAGGGTGTAACCTGCACTAGTCTCCTTGCCACTGCATTTCCTCTTCTGGGCTATATCATCACACATTTCTCGTCTGTACCATAATGGAACTGAGCTCCTAGCTATGTCTATAGCACAGCACCACATCCCAGTGCTGCAGCATCAACCACTGGACCTAAAAAGGAATCTAAATAGTGAGATTTCTCCAAACTGGTCAGTCAACAGCAGTCTTGGAGAAGTGGCTGAAATGAAGAAAAGACCATGGTCACCAGAGGCATAGAATTTCTGAAGAAAGAAACCACTTAATTGCCAGATTAATGGAGACCCCAAGTCAAGGAATCTAAGTTTACAACTTATTTTATGAGACAGACCACATGCTAAATATAATGGGACCAATTACAGTTGCACAGTAAGGGCTGCTGAAACTAATGAATAACAACTCCTGAACTGATGGGGGTGCAGCAGCATCTGGTGGCTGAGCAGCTGTAAAAGCCAAAATCTGTGGATGTAAAACTGTAGCAAACTGTTCTATACACAGCAGCCCCTCAGTTGAGAGCAGTTAGCAGTTCTGGGAAATGTGCCTGGAACTGTAAGTTAGGATGGTTAAAAAAAGAACAAAAACCTATCCCAGCAGCTGATTGTTACTCTGGAGACATCAGGCTTGTGAACAATGAATTGAACGTATCCAGAGGAAAATGCACCAGGCAGTGGCATTTGAGGGACAGTGCAGGGAAAAAGAGCCTGCAAACAGGCTTAGTGACGGGTATAAAAGTCATGCTATTGTTTAATGACTTCTGGCTATCATGGGAACCTCTTGAGCATTCACTCTCCACTGGAGTGGGCTGGTAAAATATCCACTGCTATCCCCAAATCAAGGGTGAGTATATAAAGTATGAAAGTGTAGTCCCAAGATCAGCTTCAGTATTATTCAAAGTATTAAACAGCTGGGAACCCTGATATACATAGCTGCCACATGCCACTATAGGAACTCTTCTATATTTATTAATACATTTAGCACAGTCATAAAGCACCCCATCTCACTAAGGCAGATACTATAAAAAGTACATCTGCACATCTGTATACCAACACTAGCCTTTGTAGAACAACCTGAAGTGTTAGCCATCATCTTCTCCCCTCGTGGCCATTATTTTGGCTTCTCCGAAGGACTACATCTCATTATCCTATCCCCTTAAGGCTGGGACATAACTTTCGTAACATGATATGCTGACACCACTGTTTTGATGCATATTCAGTAGGGAAATTTCCCCTTTTCTCTATTTGTATTTCCTTACCTTACTGATGCTGGAGTATCCTTTTCCTATCAGTTAGTGTATCAATGATCTTGGCTTTCTATCACATTCATTAAATTCATTACCATGACTCTCTTGTGGTTAGGTGTCTACAGATACCTAACTCATATACCTGTTAGGTTTGTCAATGTATTGTCATGATGTTCTTGTGGCTGGATCATTTGCCTGGGATTAGAAATTCCCCTTAAACACACAATTTTCAGCTTCCTGGTACTTGGAATTTTCTGTTGGACATTTAGCCCTTCAGAGTTTATCTGTTCAAAGGTCATAGGCCTCAAGCTTTATGCTATCTTGGTGAAGCTAATTGTCTTTCAGGACACAGACCTATAAGTTCCTTGCATTACTTCTGAATAGGATGGAAAACAGTGAATGTAATAAAGGCAAGCTAGCTCTATGGGCTACGGTGTGCCCAGGTCCAGTTCCTCCCCTACAGAACCTTAACTCTGACCTTCGAGCTGTATCAGGTAGAGATAGCAACACATGAGTATAGGAATATAGGCAGTATAGGTCTGTCTAGGGGTAAGACCTAAATATTCCTGAGGTTGGCGTTAAGGCGATGCCTCTGAGAGTTGGGGGATGCAGGGACAGTGGTTGTACATAAAAAATGAAAGCATTTCTTGTGGAACACTTAAATGGAGTAGTGAGTAGTTAGGCTTGTGAATTGAAGTGGAATCTGGATGTGAATGTTGCCCCATTTATTTAGCAAGCTTCCGCCAACTAAGCATACCTCTAATAACCCAATTACCAGGGCCGGTCCGCCCATAGAGGCGACCTAGGCAGTCACCTAGGGCACCAAGCAATAGGGGGCACCAAGGGAGCTCCTCCAGGGCTGCCCTTGTGGGGGGGGGGGGCGAGACAGGCGATCAGCCCTGGCCCTGGGGTTCCCACAGTTGCACTGTCTGCCACCCCCTCCCCGCTGCCTTCAGTGCAGAGCCAAAGGCAGCAGGGAAGGGGGGGCAGGAGCGCAAAACCAGCTTCTCTGCCAGGCCAGCTTCCCGCACACCCTCGGGGGGGGGGGGGGCATCAAAATTACAGGTGCCTAGGGCGCCAGAAAACCTTTGGCTGGCCCTGCCAATTATTTACGCTCGCCTACGTGCCCTCATGCTGGTTTCAAACTGATAAGCAACACATCAAACTCAGTTGCAGACCCCTGCTAAGATCATTACACTTATTGCAAACAGCAAATGCATGGGAAGTTGGGGAGAGGCTATAAGTCAACAGCTATATAGACCCAAAGTGTTGCCTGGCTCTAGGTGATCTTGCACTGACTGTCAATGACATTGGCAACTCTGCAGGATAACATTGCAAAAGTAATCAAACGCCATGCACCAGTCAGCTCTTCTCCCTCCATACCGAACACTGCACAGTTGCCAGGTGCTTTATTAGAAACATTCATTTTCCTGTGAAACAAGTATTGGCCATTAACCAAAGCCTGGTTATGGCCATTTTGCGAGCTAGGGGCAGGGACGGGTCAAGACATACTGAGACCCTGAGCTATGTCAAGATTCAGAGGCTCCATATCATTAAAAAAAAAAGTGTCTTCCATAATAACAGAAATATTTAGAGACCTTTCATAAGGTGAGGCCCCAACCCATGACTTACTTGGCTTGTGCCGAAATCCAGCATGGGCTAAGGGTGGGTCCCCTGCTCACATATACATACTCGCTCTGTCTCACCAAGCTCTCCTCAACCTAGCAAGAATATAAATAGCAGTGGAGCCACGATAATCCAGTTGTGGCCGCAGAGGCACGGCTCCGTGTACCTGTATTAGCTGTCTGCTGCCACTCCGCATGCTACTGGGGCTACCCTGCTATTTATATTCCTGGTAGCTAGATGAGGACTTGGTGAGATGTAGGGTAGAATGCTAGCTCAGTGAGAACAGGGGAGGGACATAAAACCCTGGCTGGAATGATTTAAGGGAATAGTCCTGCTTTTTACAGGGGTTTGGACCAGATGACCTCATAAGGTCTCTTCCAGCCATACTATTCTATGAATCTATGAACTAAGGCAGATCTGGGTAGGGATCATATCCCCAGGTGGCAGGATACCTGTGCCATACAATAGAATACCATACTCATCCAGTGCCTTGGAGAAGAGCAATAGAAATTCACAAGGCATCTAAAGACCTATATTTTGAGCTCCCAGGGGTCTCCCCAGGGCTGGCTCTAATGTGAGGCAAGAGACAGACATGGCTTCGGGTGACAGTTCTTAAGGGCGCCTAGCCCCCCTGAAGATGAGGCTGGCTCCCACCTCTTCAACTCCTTCCTCGCAGCTCAGGCACTGTTAGTCAACCTGCACCTTAAGCCATGCAGTCAGAGTGCACTTTAAATCCCTCTGCAGGCCGACGCTGGAGATTTATGCACTTTGGAAAACCATTTTCAACCTCCTTGAATGAGATGGGGGGGGGCGCCAAATCACAATTTGTCTTGGGGTGCCACAACCCTTTGAGCTGGCCCTGGGTCTCCCCTACCAATTTTGGCTTATTAACCCTTCTGATTTATGGAAAAGTTCTGAATTTGTGGCAGATGAGCACATTCATGCAGTCAAGAAGAATGCTAATACACGCACCTTTAGTTGAGAGTAAGGCCAAGTCTGTCTAATGCCACTCACACCCAGTCAGCTGTGCTGATATTTCACACTGAAAAGAGCTTTGGCTTCTTTTCTGTGTGTGTTTTTAAGGCCAGGCAGGAGGCTGCTCTGGACATTCTCGTATGTTACAGTCTCATGTGGTAATTGAGCCATTGACAGACCATCAAGGCATTTCACATTTTTAATAAGCCTTTGCAAGAAAAATGATCAGTGAGCCTTCCCAAGGTTTCTGTGAGAACACATAAAACTTCAGATGGCATGTGAGCCCTTTCAACCGGGTGCTGCGCATGGCAGTGGCTGCTTCTTTCCCTGGGGAGAAACCACATCAAAACTGCATCAGCAACGATTTCAGTATGCTGCCAAGAAGCAAATATTAGGCTAAGTTTATCCCATTACATTGGTGTTACCACAGGAATATTTTGGCCCCTTTTGTTTAAAAGCAGGATAATAGTGAGGGTTTGGGTTTTGGAAAGAGCCAGAACTGCCCATACAGGATGACAGGATAGGCCCTGATGATCTGTACGAACATGCAGATGTGTACCTTCCATACCTCTGTCAAGTGGTTCCAACATTTGGGGTGTCCTGCCAGTTCATTGCATTGTGTGCCCATTTAGTATGGCAGTTAGGGGTTTGATACATGCAGGTGATGGCTTCAGAAATTTTGTTGTTGAGGTGCTCCCTACCCAATTCTCATGTGTGTAAGTGTCCTCAGTGTGCATTTCTGGATGACGGTTCAGTGTCACCACCCGCAAGCACAGACAAATCACAAGCACAAACCCAAGAAATCATGAAATTAGCACAAAAATTGTGAGAGCCCTCCCTTTGACTCAGTGCTGTGGACGTGGGGGTGTAGAGCAGTTAAACTAAAGTATGCAAATTATTTTAAGCAACTTGCATATCTCTGTTCAATTGCAGCAGAAAACAGCAGGCGATGTAGACCTGCCCAATGTAGACATGCCCCTGCCACTCAGGACAGTCAAACACAGGAGGACACATGGGTGCAAACAGAATATATGGATTGCCAAATGAAGGGGACCATGTTTTTGCCGCTCAGGTGGAGTGAAATGCTCAAAGTACAGCAGCAGCATAAATAGCAAAAAGGATGTAAGCAAGAGGCTGGGCACTTCTGTTGCTTAGTAGCTAAGAAAGGGTGCACCTGATTTACATGGGTTTTGTATTCACATGAGTACAATTAGGTACTTAGCATATTTGCACTGTATATGGATGAATCCGCCCAGGTGCTGGGTATGATGGTAAATGGTATATGTGGCTGATTCAAATCCTCCAAATCCTGTGTTTTAACTGAAGAGGGAAATGAAATATTGTCTTTTCATGATGTGCTACCCTTTGATTGGATACACAGTGTTAACCTTTCCTGATGGAAAAATTACCAGTAGCAACACAGAACTGAGAAGAAATTGCAGCCCTATTTTTCAGTCCAAGCTGCTTAGCAGCTGGGAGCCAGATCAGGCGTTGAGCCAGCTCCTAGCCCCCACAGCCTGCAGAGAAGGGCTGGGGGCCAGACTGGGCTCTCAGCCCCTTTCTGCAGGCCACAGGAACCAGCTGCCAGCCCCCGCCGCCCCCGAGAGGGGTTGGGAGCCGCATCTGGCCCCCAGCTCTTTGCCACAGGGCAGGAGCTGGATCAGGTCCCCAGGCTGGATCAGGGCCTCAGAGCCCGATCACGCCCCAATTGGTGCCTCTGGAGTGGCCAGTGGAAGGTGCGAGTGATCAGCAGGCAGTGCCAGCAGATGTTGCTGTGCGCAGCCAAAGGAAGGTGTAAGTGACCAGTGGGTGCCGGTGGCCAGCAGCCAGAGGATAGTATCAGTGGAAGGTGTGAGTGACCAGAGGGATGAGGCAAGCAGTTAGCAGGTGGCACTAGCAAGTCCTGAGGTGCCAGAAGACAACTGGAGGGAGCTGACTAAGCCCCCTTCCCTTTGAGGAGGGAACACTAAAACTATGATAGTCAGTAGGGGGGTAATAGAGAAGTGAGGAACTCGCTCCACGTACACTGGGATGGGGTGAATTCTGCATATTGCATTTTGTGAGAACCCTGCCCACCAGTGCTCCAAACCCGTGTTGGTTTTGATATTACCTCTGTATGTTCACTTTATTTTACTATTAAAAGTTTTATGCACGACACTTAGACTTGGGCTTGCATGCAGGGAAGCATTGCCCATCTAGGGTGCCCCAGGAATAGTGTGTGATTTCCCAAGAGATTGGGTGGGGGCTCAAGCTGGTTGGCGTTGTAGCTTTGTTGGGACCCCTGAGATATAGAACCCAGCCCTTTGCTGCTGCTGTCTTGGCCTGAAGTAGGGTTACAAGTACATGGACTCCTTGGCTGATATTTTCTACGGAGCCTAAGGGAGCAAAGTACATGTTCCAAGGGGATTTGGGCGCACAACTTTCTTAGGCTCCTTTAAAAATCACAGGCTTAAAACTCAGTTTGAATAAATGCATGCTGCTATCATGTTACATATCAGTGGGGCCTTTGTTATGTCACACCAGGGTTTCATCTTGACAGGGTACCCTAGCATCATTTTGAAATCGCTTCTAAGTGCCAGCTGTTAGCTCTGCAGGAGTTAAACAGGTTGATGAAGAATATGCAGTAAACAACACTAGGTTGTATTGGAGTGCGTGTTTGCTTTTCTAAAGGGCTCTGTTGAAGCTGAAATGAGTCACTGCAGGCACAGACAGGGGAGATCATAGACCCAGTTCCTGAACTTTGCCCAAACTGTCTGGCAAGAAGTACATTGGACTTCAGAAAGCATTGTTGCTACAGCTGAGTCCCAAGGACATCTGAAGGCAGAGATATCATTGTACTGTGGCCTTCAAAGCACATATGAGACTGCCAGCGTTAATACCACTCTAGCCCTGAGTACCCAATGCACAGATTAGATGCTGAAGGACTCTGAAAATTCCTGAACAGAAATTGTATCCACGTACTCACAACTGATGCATGTGCTCTTTCCCTTGAATGTCTGCACTTACACCCATCTGTTAGAATGGCTCTGTGCCCACTGGAGTACAACGCCAGTTTGAACATGGCATAGGTGCCAACCAAACATGCATTGGGGAGCAGCCTGCTGAACGTGGAAAGTGACATCTCTTCTGCCAGAAGATCCTCCTGTTTGCAACAGTGCCAACTTCAGGGTGGCATGCTTCATTGCATAGAGCACATCTGCAGGCGCTCATGGGCATTCTACAATTGACAAATGCCTTTATGCTGCCATCCTTCTGTCCAGCTTGTGTGAAATTCTGCATGTGGACAAGAGGCTGGGAATGAAAATACACTCATTTGCTTTTGAATTCAGAGTAAACCACCACACCAGAGCTTCTCAAACTCTTCTTCTGAGAGCACTGGCCAGTCACAGGATGTAGCTGCACCCTGTTATTTCCAGATACTCAGCTGCGCTTATAGATACTAATCCTTTTCCAATATTAATTTTTCCATTTGGAGTTACCACAGGGACATTGCATGACAGTGAATGATTGGAAATGTGAGTCCTGCAGCCCTGAAGTGACAGGCAGCAGGTGTCCACAGAACAGGTGCTGTTGGAAACTTGGTCCATAGTAAACCATTTCAGACTGACTGCTCCAAAAAACTGAGGACTCAATCAACAGCTGGTTCAAAGCCCCACCTGGCTTCTCCCTCTTAGACAAACTGGGAGGAATTGTATCCAAAGGTTCACACCCTACCCTTTTCCCACCCCAGCTATCTCTGCAGAGCCCCAGGTGCTTTGCAGTTTCTGATAGCTGAAAATTTCTCCCTGCCACTAGTTTGTGTAACCTCTGAGTTAGGAGGTTGCAGTGGAGAGCTCGCTGGCTATTTTTGTGGGCATTAGACTCTCACCTTTCTCAAATACCTTGCCATTAGCATTGGATTCTCTTCTGTCAGCTCCTTTGTTGCTCAAGGTCATTGGAGCTGATTGCATTGCTGTCTCCTGCAGTTCAAGGCAATACTTACTCACAATATGGTGACTTTAACACACAGCTGGAGAGGTCAGGAATCAAAGCAGATAGTTGTTTAATACCACGTGTCTATATCGAGAGCTGCAATTAATAATACTCAGCTCTTATGTGGTGATTTTCTACGGTACAGTTCAAAGATCATCACCCTCTTTAATGTATTTATCCCCACAGCACCCTGTGAGGCAGGGCACTGCTATTATCCCCATTGTACAGATGGGGAACTGCGGCACAGAGAGGTTATGTAGCTTAACCAATATCACCCTAGAGATTTGTGGCAGAGCTAGGAATAAGCATAGCTCTCCTAAGTCCTAGGCTATAGCCCTAACCACTGGATAATGAAGACAGGGCAGGCCTCCCTTCAACTCCCTGGCAACTGGAGTAGTGCTGTGGTCTTCAGGCTTCAACTTTCTGATGGGCTGAGCAGGTCTTCACAGACCCACTCTGTAGATCTGGAAGGTCAATGTGACAGCAGTGAATCAGTTTAGACAAGCCCAAGATGCTCATGGCCTGGCTGTTATAGAGATGTTTTCCAACACTATTTCTGTGATACATAAGAATCACTGAGCTTGGGTCCTGTGACTGAGAAGAAAAAAGGCTGGGTAGGAAGGCTACTGTGACTAATGGGAGTGTTACTCAAATTGACATAGTCTTGGGAGTTAGTGAAAGAACCAAAGGCAAGCTGTCTCTACACTGTATCAGGAAAAGTGGAGTGCAACACGCCACAGCACATGGATCTGTTGTTCTCAGCTGCTGTTTCCTCTGTTATTTTTTATTGCCATGTCTTGTTAAACTCCAGTATCCTGGCTGCACAAGAAGCAGAAATACCTAAGCACCACAGGAGCCTGTTCTTTGGGTATTTCCTAGAAAGAAAGTTTAGATAAGACCTGCTCTTGCAATATTTCCACCCTATCCTGTGTGTTCAGGAGGTGCAGAAAATGGTTGGATAAACACTTAACCTGCCTGTGTTTTCCCAGACTCCATACCCAGAGGTCCCTCCCCCCAGCACTACTTTTTCTGTTAGATTCAGGTTCCTCATAACCATGGAACCGGAGCACCTTCCAGTAGCACAAAGAGCAACATGCCTAGCGCTAGCTCAAAGCTCCATCACTGCTTTCTGATGATAAGGATCTCAGATGCTGACCCAGTAGGAATGGCCGTGGAATAAGAATGGAAGAAGACAGTGCTTTGTGAATACACACAACTAAAAAAGCAAGGAGCTGGCATCCTGCAAATATATTTTGTGCATTGGTTTGTAAACTGTAATTGAGTTTGTCTGTATCTGATGCTTCATAGCAGGAGAGCACACATTCTGCAGTAGTTTTTATAAAGAGGAATGAAGCCTTACTAACAGGTTATGCTGGTAAGCACTGTGCTATTATGGTAAATCTGTGCAAAGATGAGCATGGTTCAGCCCTTTGGCATGTGTGGATTAACCAGTACAAACAAGGGAGGTCTACAATGTTCTAGACTTCTATTTTCTGGGCCTGATCCAAGGTTGGATTATGGTGGGGACTTCAGGGGCTGCAGCCTTTGGCCCTGGTGTATAGGCAGGCCCTGTAACCCCCCCACCCCCCCAAATCTGGCCTCACTCAGGCTGGTACAGCACTGCCTGGGCCCCCCGGCTAAGGCTGGCCTGGCAGGTCACTTCTGCCAGGACGCAGGGGGCCCCAACACAGGTGTACAATTGTACTCAGATGTCACTTGTGCAAACTAGAAGTCTCTGAATTCAGCATTTGACTCTGCCAACTGAAGCTTTGAAGCAATAACTACAGAATCCCCACTGCCAATCAACCTCCTGAGAAATCTCAGTTTTACAGGCTGGAGGAAAGCTTGTCATCTTACAGTTTTTGCTAATACTGAAGTAAGGTGTTTTCTCTTGCTAGAGCCAGCCATTTGCACCACTGACACCTGCAGGCCTTAACCAAGTTCAGGCTCTGAATGTACAGAGCTGCTCCCAAAGAGTTTACACTGTATAGTGCCAGGCCAGCCAGGGGACGAATCACTATCCGCTTTTTACAGGTAGCAAACCAAGGCCTTGAGGAACATGTGACAGGTCCTGTGCCATGCAAGGCTCAGAATCCAACGCAGATCTCCTTAGTCTTAACCACAAAGCCAACCTCTCTTCCATACAGGACTGTCATCTTTATTATTCTCTACCATCCTACTGTGCCCTCCCCAAATTAATATTCACTTCCACCCTAATCCCTGAACTCCTATGGCTTCCTTCTGATCCTTTCTGGGACAGAAGAGAGAGAAACAAAATTTGGGGGAAGAAACTTTCCACTTCCCTGCTGTGTGGTTCAGTTAAAGCTGCCTGCGGGTGGCTAGCAAGCCATCAATTTTATGTCTGTGGATAAAAACACAACTCAGCTTTGCTTCCCATCCATCATGAATCCTTGATTAAGTGAGTGGAAATAAAACCACTGTGCAATCTGATAAAGGCAGCATCCTTCCAGAGTAGGTGATAGGGAGAGTGCTCATCCATCAAGTTGTGCCTGGCATCCCTTGCTTCTGGTTCTGAAATAGGATTGCTCGTGCAATGCCTTTCCTCCTGGCTTCTCGTGGAGTCTGTTGAAAGCTACTGATTCCAGAGGCAGCCAGCACAATAATCCTGCCTTGGGGTGTGATCACCTGATGATGTAACGCTCAGAGTTGGACAGCCTGGTTTGCCAGAGGTGGAACCCGGGAGAATTAGAATTGCTGCTTACCTGCTGGTTTTAATTCAGCTGACTTGAACAGGAACTAATCTCCCTGGGTGGAAGCCTGGCTCTGATTGAAGTTAATGACAAACTTTTCACTGACTTCAGCAGAGCTAGAAAGTCACCTTTTGCCTTTGTTCATTGTCATTTATTCCAGAGTTTCTCAGGCTCTTATTTGGGTGTTACGCCAGCTCCCTCCTATCCCCACACAAACCCTGCTTTCACCTCTGGCTAGCTGGGCTGTCCTGGTCTATCAGCTAAAGGCCTAGTGAGGCTGATAACTTGCCAGTTTTGCAGTCTGGACACAGGCCAAACCACTGGAGTGCTGATGATCTTCCAATTCCTTTCCACAATCCCTGGCATGTGTCCAGAGAGACAACTTCTGCTTTGCAGCATGGCCGTTCACACCTGGGCTAACCCAACCACAGTGCCCAGGCTAGCTCTGAAACAAAGAAATACCCAAAACGGGTGAATTTTTCATAGCCAGTAACTGAAGTGTCAGTTCGCTGCTGTTCCTGCTCTCTGCACTGCCCTCATAATAGAATCTGAGTCTGAGTTCCTTCATCGCCAGATCCCCTCCATGGCCACAGTGTGGGGCTTACATTGCACCAAGAGATGTGCATAGGCCTGCACAGTGATAAATTTATCCTGAAAGAGAACAAACATAAAATCCCGCCATGTGCTTTGAGAGAGTCACTCTTCTGACATAGCAGTTCTGTAGCCTTCTGCCCTGGGAGCATGGAACCAGCACTGGAGTTGTTTGCCCTACACTGGCTGGGAAGGGGTTAAGGGAGGCAGTACAGGAGGTAGCCAATAGAAGAGGGGCTGTAAGGAGCAGTCCATCAGGCTCATATAAAAAGAGTTGCAAGGCCAGTTATTCTCTGCAGCTCAGCACTGGATGCCTTGCAATTGGAGGGAAGCAAGCTCCCTGGACAGTGCACCACTGGCAAGGAACACAGGAGTGAGAGAAAGCTCCTGGCTGGCTGCTAGGACTGCACTGGCTAGTCAGATTAGTCCGAATGACTCCCAGGAGGCTATGCCAGCCTGGTGGGTGGAGCCCTCTCACATCCAACATATCTGGCCTTTCCTTAGGGTATCTCCAGTTAACCTTTCTTAAATCAAGCTAATCACCAGTTCAGCAAAGCTGGAGACCCATGGAAATAGTTTAGCACATGCTTTGCTCGATGAGGATTGTATATTTTCTCCTGGGCGAAGTGATTCAACAAAGCACTTAAGCATGTGATTACTGTGAACATGTTTAAATCCATCCCTATGCAACAAATCATTTAATCCCATGCTTAAAACCCATCAAAAGCTATGGGATTTTTCATACCCTTCAAGTTAGCTGAATCAGGGCCAGAATGAATGAAAGCACTGTAACAAATCCCTCCTCCTGCATTATTTGTTTTCTACTTTTTTTAAAATTTATTTATTAGAAATGATAACCTTTATTTTCTTCAACCTTTGCATTGGGGTTCTGAGAAGCTTATCTTAGGAGCAGTGCTTAGCTATCTGTGTTGTCATCTCCACAAAGCAATAGTCTCTCCAGGGAAATTTCTCTATTCATTCACTGTTGTAATCCTGTTGGGTTTGTCATTTGACTCTGCTGAGCTTTGATTATAGAACCAGAACTATGTCACAAAAAGCAACAGAGAAAAAAATTGGTCCTGAAAGTGTCCATCCTTATATTTTGCCAGTTGCTGCTGAATATTTTTGTGTGCACGGTCACTTTCTCTTATAGATAGGGTGCAGTAAGATTCATGGCAAAGGCAAATGACGAGTGAGTCCCATTTTAGACAGCACACAGGATCTAATAATGCTTCAATTCCAGTAGTGCTGTTTGTCATTTTTCACATTTCTTTTCTTTCCTAGATTTTAGTACTGGTGTGAAACAACTAGTTTAGAGCCATTTGAAGGGTTACGAAAGGAACAAAAGAACTGTCTGATTTTCTGTGGGCATTAAGGTTGTGTTACACCCAACATACAGCAGATATTTGCAATATCCTAAATCTTTGCACAGATGATAACCGAAAATGTGTTGTATTCTATTAATTTCTTGCTTTGTTATTTGCTGGTC
The DNA here is from genome assembly GCA_007922195.1 of Podocnemis expansa. Lineage (NCBI taxonomy): Eukaryota > Metazoa > Chordata > Testudines > Podocnemididae > Podocnemis > Podocnemis expansa. The sequence continues at coordinate 30,692,760 of ML682007.1, read as the reverse complement.
TCTAGTTTTAAACCTTTCAGTCACATAGGACATGATAACACCCATTGCAACCGTGTTGCCAGTGCTCCTGATTCAATCACAAGTCTTGTGGATAATTGGTACTTTCAGGAAAGCCCCAGCACCTGGTGTCATAGGATTATGGAAATTTCAACTTTCATTTAAGAAAAATAGTTTCTGCCTTCATGGTTTTTGAGAAAAGCTTGAAAATGTGAGTCAAAAAAGCCCATAAGCCGGAAAGCACATTAGAGGAACCCAACATTGATTATTTTTCAAATCTCTTGATTTTTCAGCCACTCTTATGATTTTGGGGCAGATTTGGTTCACAGGTTTGAGGTTGGGGACGCTGTAATGGAAAGGCTCCTGTTGACCAAAGAGGGCATTGGATGAAGCCCATAATGAAGTGATGTAAATGCAAAAGAAGCTCATCCAACACTGACCTTTCAAAATCCAGTCTCCCAGACAAAATACCACCAATACTATGAGTCCTAGGGGAGCTCATGCCTTGTTCTTGGGGAAGGACGCTGATAACTGTGGAGGTGGTTTTCTGTTAAGGACCCCGTTCCTTTCACTCAGTGCTGAAGTCATAACTATTTTCAAGCACTGACTTGGCCTTGATGGGAAAGGCTCTCACTCCTGTGATGAATTCTCTTGACCCACCTAGACCTCTATTTCATATTTTAATGCCTTGCGCTGAAACGTTGAACTCCCCCCACTCGTGAGAGTCCCTTCTCCCCTAGCTGATCAGAGGTCCTAGAAAGACGAAAGTGAAGGTGGTGGCAGCCTCTGATAAACTAGGCTGCCATGAGCAAGTCACTGCATAATGAAGGGCCTGGAATGAGGTTTCTGTGCTGGGAACAAGTTCTAGATGTCCTGGACATGTTCAGAGCTCCCCAGTATGGTGGAGGTCACTTTGTATGCACAATGTGAGGCAGAGCTTTTAGACCAGGGGTCTCAAACATGGCATGCAGCCCCTAAAGCTATTTCCTGCATCCTGCAATGACACTATTGCTACCGATATTTGCAATATTGTATGAAAAGGTTTCAGGCTAACGTACTAGTCCCTCGGACTAACATCCTAGTCCTCATGCGGCCCTTTACCAGTCCTCATGCTGCCTTTGTGGTGATTTGAGTTTGAGACCCCTGTTTTAGACAATCAGATTCCTCTTCAGTCTGGCAGGGACTTATCTGTCCTCTCCCCTGTTTTTACAGCTTGTTCTCACATTTCAAGCCCATGAAGCTCTTGGCCAGGTATGGCCAAACTTCAGCTTGGGAGCCACATGTGGCTGTTGAATGAAAAATTGTGGCTCTCAGCACTGTTCCCTCTAAGCTGTGCACGTATGCACGTGCACACAGGTCATGAAACCTGCACACACAACAAAATAAAGTGTGCACAAAAAAATTCAATAGTGCTAATATTGGTGCTCACAAAGAAATGTTTTTGCGCACACAAACTGTCTGCTCACACAGTCTACAAGTAATTAGAGGGAACATTGGCTCCCAGAAGAACATCAGCAAATCAATTTAGGAAAGCAGCCCCAGCCTAGCAGTTCAGGAGGGGGTGGGGAGAAGCTCAGCATGGTCGGGGATGGCAGGGAGAAGTGTGGCTTGGTCGAGATTTTAAAAAACTTACCACTAGCCTGCAGTCTTCTACATTGAGAAGCAGCTAAGTTTTTACTGTATAGGCCTAATTTCCATGGTAACCTTAAGTAATTATTAGAATCTGACATTAGTAGGATCAATATTTGTCCTCTTTTTACCATAAAATTAAAGTGTGCAATGAATTTTAAATTTAGTAATTTTGGAGTAGGTAAAAATATATGGCTATATGCCTCAGTGTGGCTCTCAAAGGTTTAATAATCAACTTGTGTGGCTCTTGAGTTCCATAAGTTTGGCCACCCCTGCTTTTGGCTGTTAAGGATGAGGATCAGCCACAGACTGTACAACAACATTCACAGGCCATCAGCACAAACAAAGCAGATTTATAATTAGTGTAATAAACAGTTCAGTAGAATGATGGCACAAACCTTAAGGACATTTTAAGCCTTTCTCCTCAGGTGCTACTGAACAGCCCATTCACTAGTGCAACAGTTGACACTTTGTCAGGCTGTTCCAGCTGTAAGGCAGGTTTAGGAGCTGTGCCTAACAGCTCCTGAACTGAAGGGGGGTGGGGGGCAAATAATCTGCATGGGTCCTGTATTAGCAAGGATACAAAGAACACAATTAGATGATTAGCATACTGGGTGCAAAGCATAATGGATAATAGTATTTGGAGTTAGTTTGCTCACAAATCTATCAATATCCGTAATTCTACTAAAGGGAAATATGAAATACTGTCCTTTTGTGAACTGCTACTCTCTGTTTGTTTCAAATCTGTCTGGGTTAGTTAAAGGGTAAAAGCCACTCTTAGTTAGAAGAAGATTTGTAAGAGAGGCTCCTGCATGTTTCAGCCTGAAAGAGTCAAGAACAGAAGTGGAAGATTTGCATTGTTTCAATGCTTGGGGTAGTTGTCTCCCTTTTTATTGCAGTTTTCTGTTTTGGAAATAGCTGATTTACAGCTGTTAAAGACTAAGAGAGAGCTGACTATCACTGATCTCACTGGGGAATCCTTCTCTCTCTGAGCTGAAAAGGAGCAGCAATGGGGTGACCAGCAAGTGGGGCTGGTGAGAGTGACCAGCAGCAAGCTGGGCAACACAAGGGACCAGAGGGCAGTGCCGGCAGACAGCGAGTGGAGTCGAGAAACCTGTTCTAGAGGATGGAGTGAGTGACTGGTAGATGGTGTCAGTGGACAGCTGGCCGTGAAAGACGCTCCTTATGTACCTTAGGGTTGGTTGGGAGCCTAGTTAGCACTGATTCTCCAGATGAGTGCCAGTTTTGCCATTAAGTTTGTATGTTCTGTTATGCGGGATGGGTTATTGGGAGCTTCACTCTATACTAAATTTCCTAGATTAGTGCTGTTCTCTGTTATTTGGCCTTTTGGCAATTTTGTTTTACTACTATTAAAAATGCCATTTACTACACTCAGACTCGTGCTTGCGAGTGGGGAAGCCTTACCCCTTTGGCGTACCTAAGGAACAGTGCAGGATTCCCAGAAATCTGGGGGGGGGGGGGGGCTCAAGCCAGTTGGTGGTGTCGTGTCATTGGGAAATCCCTAGCTATAGAATCCGGCCCTTGTCCTGCCAGCCTGCCCTGGCAGAAGGGTTACACAACACATGCCTGAAACCAATCCAAACCTGAACCAACAGAACCAGCTATCTCTGTGTTTTTTAAAATCTTTTCACTTAACTCAGTGTTTTGCAGCCTGGCATCTATATTTCAAGAGCTCACACCACACTCCCAGTATGATACAGAAACCCAGTCAATGGAATTAGAGGTTGAGCAAAGCTTTTGGTAGCCTCCCATGGTATTCTTGCCAACAAGTGAAAGACGTACAAGTTGGATGAATGAACTGTACGGTGGATAGAAAGCAGGCTAGATTACTGGACTCAATGGATAGTGATCAATGGCTTGATATCTACCGGGCAGTTGGCATCAAGCAGTGGGTCCCAGGGATCAATCCTAGGCCAGTTTTGTTTAACATCTTCCTAAATGATTTGGAGAATGGAGTGGATTGCGCCTTCAAGCAAGTTTGTAGATGACACTAAGCTGGGGGCAGGGTGTGAGGTAGTTATGCTGGAGGAGAAAGATAAGCAGGGCCAGCGCTATGCGGTAAGCAGCCCCTGCATTGCCGGGGGCGCTGGCATTTTGAGGGGCGTCAAAAGGGGACAGCGCTGTGGTGCTCCCCTAATGGTGTCACTCATCTGTGCTGGCGTTGCTCTGCTGCGGGCACCACAATCCCCAGCACTGGCCCTGAAGATAAGCTACAGAATGACTTAGACCAGGGGTGGCCAAACTTATGGAACTCAAGAGCCACACAAGTTGATTATTAAACCTTTGAGAGCCACACTGAGGCATATAGCCATATACTTTTTCTTACTAAAAAATTAATAAGTTTAAAATTCATTGCACACTTTAATTTTATGGTAAAAAGAGGACAAATATTGATCCTACTAATGTCAGAGTCTAATAATTAAGGTTACCCTGAAAACTAGTCCTATATAGTAAAAACCTAGCTGCTGCTCAGTGTAGAAGACTGCAGGCTAGTGGAGAGTTTTTTTGAAATCCCAACCATGCTGCACTTCTCCCCACCATACTGACCCCCTCCTGAACTGCTAGGCTGGGGCTGCTTTCCTAAATTGATTTGTTGACATTCTTCTGGGAGCCACAATTTTTAATTCAACAGCCACATGTGGCTCCCGAGCCACAGTTTGGCCATGCCTGACTTAGACAAATTGAAGGATTGGGCCAAAACAAAAACCTGATGAGGTTCAATAAGTCCAAGGCAGCATCCTGCACTTAAATGGAAGAATTCCATGCACTGTTACAGGTGCGGGACCAACTGTCTAGGCAGCAGTTCTGCAGAAAAAGACCTGGGGGTTGCAGTGGACAAGAAGCCGGGTGCCTTTGTTGCCAAGAAGGCCAATAGTATATTAGACTGCATTAGTAGGAGCATTGCCAGTAGCTGAAGGGAAGTGATTATTCCATTCTGTTCAGCACTGCTGAGGACGCACGTGGGGTATTGTATCTAGTTTTGGGTTTGCTGCTATAGGAAGGATGTGAACAGATTGGAGAGAGTCCAGCAGAGGGAGATGAAAATTATTAGGGAGCAGGGCACATGATTTAGAAGGCGAGGCTGAGGGAACTGGGCTTCTACTTCGAGCGCTGCTCGGATGCATTCAGTATTAGGTATCTCTGTGCCGGAGTGCCGGATTGGCCAGAAAAATTTTGTCCTAGACTGTCAGAAGAGGGGAGGTGGCCACCGCCCCTTGCACCACCCATGGCTACATATACAGCCGCCTCCCCGCCCCCTCCTCAGTTTCATTTCTTCCGCCTTGTGTGTTGGATCTGGAACGTCTGATCCTTGCTATCGCAAGCGGCCTGTCCTTGGAGATCAGCTTTCACTGACCGAGAGAATCTACTCATGGAATTAATTCCACTATAAGAGTCTTCCGCTGTTGGACTGAAAGCCTACTTTCATGCCAGGGTTCAAACACTGTGCCGAATGCAGCAAGGCCTTCCCCAGGGATGATCCCCACAGGAAGTGCCTCAGGTGCCTAGGCAAAGACCACATGGTCTCAGCGTGTTCCATTTGTCTCTCCTTTAAACCCCGGACCATCAAGGAGAGGGAACAGTGATGCCACACCCTAGCCTCGGAAAAGGCTCAGCACCTTTCACCCAAGGCTTCAGGTTTGAGCCCGGCCCCGAGATCCAGCTCGGCGCCGGCATCTACGCATCACTGTGCCACTGATGTCCGCCACCGCCACACCACCTCAGTGCCAACTCCGGCACCACAGCGCCGATCTGGTGCCCTGGCACCCCAGCACCGATCGGGTTCGCCATCAGCCAGCCCAGCACCATCGGCACCAGGCTCACCTCGGCACCGTACCATGTCACCTCCGGTGCTGACAACCCGGCATAGCCCGGCCTCACCGGTACCGACTTCACCTCAGCACCGGCTAGCCCCACCATCGGCACCGCAGAGTCTGGTGCTGATGGAGTGGGAGTCCTCCCACCCGAGCAGTCCTCCCTTCCCCAGCGAGGACTTGCCCGCAGCCCATGCGGGAGACATCCTCATCCCATCCGCGCCAGAGGCGATGGAGGCAGCACGAGCCCTGCTGCTCCTCCCGACTCCCCCTGCCCCACCTCTAGTCAGAAGGGGCAAACCGGCCTTTTCATCAAAGGCCTGGGTTCAAAAGGGATGCTCCCCCTCTCCCCCCACTACGGGGGCCGGCGTTACTCCACCGTCGGCACAGGGCCAGGAATCCCAACCCCCTTCCCCCAGCTCCAGCCCAGAAGAAGGGTCGTCCAGGGGCTCTAAATGGCCCCGGCGCCGAACAGCGTCTCCTTTTTGCTTTTGGGCACAGGAATGGTCCCCCGAGAGAACTCTATCCCCTCCCCGATGAATCCCTGATGCCATGCTGTCCCTGGCACCGGAGGCCTTTATGGGGAACCTCTTGGCGCACTTTGACCTGCTGCGCCGAGCTACGCCCACTTAGGCATGCAGGTGGAGCCCCTGAGCCTTCCCCTCGATACTCTGTTCGGACCAGCGTTCACCTCCACGGACCCCTTAGCAATCCCACCCCACCTGAGCGTATGGGACCTTGCATGCTCCCGGTGGCAACACCTGTGCTCCATTCCCCCGGTTTCGGATACGGCGAGCATGAAGTATCGGGTACCAGAACCGGACTACCCCTCACTTGCTGGCCACCCAGTTCCCCCTTGGGACGTGGTCCAGATGGCAACGGGGGCCAGAGATCCCCCTAGGGACCTCTTCCCCTCCTCTAGGGAGAACAGGGAAATGGATGTGCTGGGCCACAAGATGTATTCTTCATCGGCCCTTCAATTTTGAGTGGCTAACAACCAGGCCATAACCAGCAGGTACCTGCTGGATGTCTGGGAGTCACTCAGGAGGTTCAGGGACATGCTCCCACCCAAGGCTAGGGACGACTATGATGCCTTCCTGGAGGAAGGTAACGCAGTCTCACAGGACCTTCTCCTCTCCTCCCGTGATGCGGTGGACACCGCTGCCCATACGATGGCTTCCGCAGTTACTCTCCACAGGGCAGCTTGGCTTAGGGAGACTAGAATGCCCCCTAACACACAGCAGGTGGTCTTGGACCTGCCTTTTGAAGGAAATGTCCTGTTCCCCCCTGAGACTCTTACAGTGGTGGGCACAGCCTGAGATCCATAGAGAGACGCCAAATATTTTGGCCTTCTCCCTCCCAGTCCCGCCCCACCGACTTAATTCCCAGCTCTTCAGGTGGGTCAGCCCCTTGCTTCTCTCTGTCGCATTCGCGACGAGCAGAAGGTTTTCATCCACCCTCAAGGGTGACTACAGCTAACCCCTTGTCCTAAGGGGGCAAGGGACCTAAGGCGCCACTACCGCCCTGCCACATAGGGAGGACAGGTCTGCCAGGAACCTCCTAGGCCCTGCCTTATTCCTGTGGCCTGGTTCCTGCAGCATGGGGGGGTTTGGCAACACAACAGCACCCATCTACGGTGCATGTACTCAACACCATAGTTACCACCCTTTCCCCTTAAACAGCAGCTTCCCCAGTGGAAAGCGCCCCTCTCCCACTGCAACAGTTCCCGTCCTGAATATGTTCCACCGCATTCCCCACCCTAACCCCCGCCAAGCGATGGAGACGCGTCTCGTTGTAGGCTAGCTTTGGTGGGGCTCCGAGATGCACATGTCCGAAGACTCCCCTAGTAGGATTGTGCCCGTGATCATGACACGTGTCCCAGGTAGGTCCTCATGTATCTGGGTTGGGGAAAAGGGGGGGACATCCCTGGTTGCACCACTGCCCCCTGTGCTGAGACCTCAACCCTCCGACAGGATTATCATGCGCAATGAAGGGGACACATCTATATGGGAATGCAGCTGCCTGGGAAGCCATTATTGGGACGGTGTATATAGAGCGGGGTTTACCCCTGTATGGACCGTAGGTATGTCCCTCTTCCCCCCTCTTTTCCTTCCCACCCTCACAAGACACCCCATTTCTACCTTCTGGTGATCTAGTGGGAACTGGGGACCCACCTTAAGAACCTTCATCTTGGTCTACCACCTTCGGGGTCGCCCACGGTACCCCGGGCCCGCCAAAGTCTGACCGGGGACAGCAAAAATCCCATAGGGGAACACCTTGTTGTGTTCCATACGTTGGGAAACTATGCAGGGCTTACCCCTCCAAGTGTCCTCGCACATATAGTACCCAATATCCACTGCCTTGGGGATGGCTGTCTATGCTAGGCAAAAGGTTCCTTATTTCCAGGGCACTTACATAACCCACACTCTTCGATCTTCCCCTGGCAGGGCACAACATTCAACCCCCCCCCCCTTTCGTTTCCTCCCTGCCTCCCTGCGTGGCTGCCCCACTATACCCTGCGCAGCCCCCTAGGGATACAGCTTCCTCCCCACACGCGTTGGTGGCACCTGGCATATTTGCGGTCTCCTCTCGCCTTTCTCAAGAACCCCTTTGACACCACTGCCGTTCCCATGGCGTGATATGCAGAGACCCCTCTTCCTATGCAACACATGGTGGTTTCGAGTGGTTTTTCTCCCCACCTTCTCTTACCCTGGGAGGGGACCCCGTTTAGTTCTCTGATGCCAGGGTGTCCTTCGAACTGGCAACTGCTCGGTTTAGGCTCCTTTCTCGAGCCTAGAAAGGACCTTCCTTGGTAGTTTTCCTCAATATCCGTGTATTAAGAAATGCCCTCCTTGGCAGCCCTGGCTGGCAAAATGGTAGCGCTACCGTTCAGACAAACACCATAGGTACTTAGTCCGGGGGTTTTCTTCCGGCTTTCCTCTGACCCCTTCGGTCATAGGGGCTGACTAGACAATAGTGAGAGCTCTCTTCCTCTTCTCTCCTTTCCCCCTCGCGGTCTAGTGAGAGCTTCGAGAGGCAAATTCGGCAGGCCTAGACTGGGGGGTCCCTTCCCTATATTCTAGCAGCCAATAGGCCTTCTCGTCAGCATTGCCAAGGCCACATTGCAGCCAGCACTTTTCCAAACCTCTCTCCTGCGAGAGCCAGTCATAGGGCCAGCTTGGTTGAAATCATGCGCTTCTGTGCTACCAGGTCATTAATTCACACCGAAGGCCCTGTCTTGCTTGACCCGACACCACATGCTGTGGGCCGTGTTTTGTGGCCTTCTCAGTCAACCTCGAGCTGCCTCGTGGTTTATGCCCTTATTTTCCTCTTTGTTCAGATGACCTGCATGGCTGCATACTCTATAGCAGCCATTGCCCCTTTTCCCTTTGCTTCATGTGCACCTAGCAGTTGCCAAACCAGTCCGTGACTAGGTGGCTCCTGGAAGCCTGCAGTGCTCTATGCCCTTTTTCTTTGTGCTCTCGTCCAAGACATGCCCACTCGGCTAGTCCTCTTGCTAGCCTTTAACATTTCTCTTGCACATCCACAGGACACGACCTAGGCTAGACTTGTCGGCAGTTACATACCAAATTTTCCACTTAGGCAGGGCACCCACGCAATCCATTCTTAGATTGCCCTCCCTTCCCCAGCCCAGGTGACCTGGCCTGACCTATATATTATCGGCCTCGGTGGGTTCGGGCCTACCCTGTCCTGGCGGACCCTCAGCCCTTGCCCTCTGGGCCATTAGGCCTGCTTGCCACTTTCCTCGGGAAGTGTCTTGCTGGAAGGTCTGCCTCACGGGGCTTGTTGCTGTGCTGAAGGCGAAAGTACCAACTCCACCTGCCACCCGTCAGCATGGCTAGTAGTCACCTAATACTGAAAGCATCTGAGCAACGCTCGAAGAAGAACGGTGGGTTACCTACAGTAACCGTCCTTCAAGATGGGCTACTCGGATCCATTCAGGTCCCTCCCCTTCGTACCTGCTTCTGGAGTTGGTGACTCCAAGGAACTGAGGAGGGGGTGGGGAGGCAGACGTATATGTAGCCACAGGTGGCGTGAGGGGCAGTGGCTGCCTCCCCTCTTCTGAGAGGCTAGGACAAAATTTTTCTGGCCAATCTGGCGCTCCGGCACGGAGACACCTAATACTGAATGGATCTGAGCAGCCCATCTCGAAGAAGGACAGTTACTATAGGTAACCCACTGTTATTTAGTCTGCAGAAGAGAAGAGGGGAGGGCAGAGCTGATAGCAGCTTTCAGTTATCTGAAGGGGAGGTTCCAGGGGGCTTGGAGCCAGATTGTTCTCAGTGGGGGCAGATGACAGAACAAGGAGTAGTAGTCTCAAGTTGCAGGGGGCAGGTCCAGGTTGGATATTTGGGAAACTTTTTTCCCTGAGAGGGTGGTGAAGCACTGGAATGGATTACCTAGGAAGGTGGTGGAATCTCCATTCGCACAGGTCTTTAAGGCCCAGTTTGAGAAAGCCCTGTGTTTGCTGCCCTAACTTTAAATCGCTTTGCTTCCTGGGGCCTCACACCCAAGCAACCCCTGTAATGTGCATTCATCCTGGGTTTCTGCTGGTAACATTCCTTTGAGAGTGCCCAGACAAACGCCAGTCCTCACAAGAATTAGCACTCTCAGTTCAAAGCCTGGGAGCTCACGCATCAGCTCCTTTCACCTAGATGACCTAGAGATGTGTAAATCCCAATCTGCATGCGTATGCACTCCTCCTCTGCCTGGCAGACAGTCAGTTCTGTGAACATGTCGACACTTATGGATCAATTCATTACTTTCAGTCTACAGGATATTTCTCTCATTTTCACATCCGCAAGTTTATGCCAAATGACTTCATTCGTTATAGTCAATCTGGAGTAGCTGGTGCCTGTAATGAGGAAATTGATCTAGCTTGGGCTAAGTCTGAGACCTAGGGTAGTCTTTAGAATTCTCTCTTTCTTTGGCTGAAAAATAATAAGCCAATCAGTGTTTACATGTTGGACATTTTAGCAGGGGGAAGCTTTGGGCAGAGAGGTCAGCCTACTTTTGCCACTCCAGGTATGTCTGTACTTTAGTTAGATACACAGGGCTGGCCTGTTGCCCAGCTGACGTGAGTTCACTGGGCGTTTAGGCTAAGGGGCTGTTTAAATGCCATGGAGACATTCTGGCTCAGGCTGCAGCTGTTGCTCGGGGACACTCCCACATTGCAGCATCCTAGAGTTTGGCCCTCAGTCAGAAGGGGTGGACCTGAAATTTCATTTCCACAGTGGCTTCCACTTGCATTGATGGTTTCTCCTGCATTTGCTGATTTATTCTCCACTGCCCATCCTTCAGCCATTCTATCATAAATTACTGAAAAGGGGCAGTGGAAAAAATGAGACAGATTCCCAACTCTGTCCAAGTTCAGTGGTGGTGACTGTCTGGGATCAGCGTGTGTGTACCCGATAGCTCGAGCACTGAAGCAGGACCTCTGGGGTCGATGACCAGATAATGAGCGTGAAAAAGTGGGACAGGGTGGGGGTAGCAAGTGTCTATGTGAGACAAAGCCCCAAATATCAGTACTGTTGCTGTAAAATAAGGAGCTCTGGTCACTCACTCTATTTCGGGGGAAGCCCTGGGAGATGCTGGTTGGTACAAAGAGCCCAGGAAGGGGCAGAGGAAAAGACTTGAAGGCTAATGATAGGAAGGAATCCAGGGAGTTAATGGCAAGGAGTCTGACAGAGTAGACCTGGGCTGGTTGGCCTCAGGTCCTTGGACTGGAACCAGTATAGAAGGAGGGTCTGGGTTCCCCTACCAGCCACTGGGAAGGTGGCATGAAGCGCCATGACATAAGTGGCTAAAGACAGTTTAAAGCCCTAGGGGAAAGATGGAAGGACTGTGGGCCCAAGAGGTGGGGCTGAGGACAGATCTAAAACCTTTGGATTTTGTGTAAGACTTCAAAGTGACTTACAAAGTGGGATTTTCTCCCACAAAAGCATATGTTATAAATACATCTGTTAGTCTTTAAGTGCCACAGGACTCCTTGTTTGCTTTACCCTGAAAGGGTGGAGGTAAAACACGATCTGCCGGGCAGGCTGACTTAGGAGAAGAGACAGAGCAGTAGAGTGACTCGGGGGGGGGGGGGGGGTTGGGAAGAGATAGGTGGGGTGCATCAGCAGTAAGTTGATTTTTCTCTAGGGTATGGGGAGGGAAATTGTCCGGCAGGAGCATGACACAGCTGATTCTGGCCAGCAGAGGAGCTTTTTGATTGCTCTACCTGTGCTGAGGCAGGTGAGCCTCCAGCAGCTTTCAGAATCAGGCAGAAAAACAGAAATGTGGTGAGAAAACTCCACCTGCCCCCCAGCTTCCCATCCATCTCTTCCTGTGATGGATTCTGTGCTGCTTGGGTGTGTCTGGGGAACTGGCCCAATCTCTTACACTTAAGAACGTATGAGGCAGCTGGGAGCTCGAACCCACTTCCCTCTCTAGAAACTGGGGCATCAGCTGAAAACCAAGAAGCAAGCAGTGCAATTTTCAGAGTAGTTCATCCTCCCTGATGCGCTGAATGCGCCACTACAGTGTAGTTAACAGGATCCTTTGGCTCACTCCATTACTGTGCTTGGCTCTGTTTCCAAGTTACCTTTGCAGGTCACCTCAAAGATATTTCCCTCAGGCCTATTCGAATAGTCTCATTTGACACACAGTAGTTAGAAGGACAAAGTTTTTGCTAGCAGGGGCTGTGCTGCAATGGTGAGTCTGCGTCTCTCTTGTTCTATGCTTACCTGTGAGGCTGCTTCTCTGGAGGCCTCTCCACAGCACTCTTGGGGATTTGAGGCTGTGCTGATGAACAGCAGCGACATTCACAGGCCCCACATCAAGAAAGCATAGCCGAGCTGCCATGAACACTATTTCGATAGAGCAGAAGCAGTGGAGCCCATGGCAGCCACATTTTCTGCCTCTGATCCCAGGCAAATGCCGAGGCTACAAAGTAAGAGGGACCCTTGTTGCCTGGAAAGGGAATGGGAAAGCTGTGGTACAACAGCTCTTCTCTTGTTACAGACCAAATCCTGCTGAATGATGGTTGAAAGCCATATAGAGTGTCTACTTGGCAGGCAGGAGATGCAAGTGTATACTCAAGTGGCTGGTGTCTCTGCTGCCATGGCTTCCTCGCTGCTATTGGAGTGAGCTAGACTGAAGCTGGTGTGGGTGCGGTCACATGTCTAATGGCAGTGTAGATGTGCTCTTGGATTGAGGACTGGAGAAGCACACAGCACAACTCAGGACAAGGGTGTGAGTGTGGATTTATACTACCCCTGCACTTCCCTGATCCTAGGTCAGCAGTGCACCAGGTCATGGGCACGTGTGAAAGTGGACTGCAGGCATCAGACTAGGAAGTGCCAGAATGCCAAGAGCCAGGGAAACCCTGGAAACGCCCCCTTTTCTTAGCCACATCCTTCGCTCTGAGATCAACTACATTGGCTCTATGATTCCAGGCCACAGTTTTCGGGAGACCTTCCACTGGGTGGGGTCAGGAGTGCAGCGGCACAGGGAAGGATTGTGGCCTACAAATTCTTCTTTGGCTGGGAGATAGAGATAGAGAAGCCTTATTAAAGGATCCAGTCTAACTTCCCTTGGTCTTGGTGGTACTAAGTACTATTAGGCTATGTGGCCTATGATCAATATCTTTGTCTAGGTGCTTCTCTTCTAGCACTTTGGAGAAACTTATTAACTGACAGTCAAAGAGGATATTTCAGGCTATATCCTGGCCTCACAAAGGATCAGAAGCTGATGTTGGTTCAAATCCTCCCTTCTGATAAGGAATAAGACTACTGGAAATTGTAGAATAGCAGAGGGCAGCATTTTTTCTTGCTGTTTGAAAATAAATAACTAAGAAGAGAAGGGAATCAAGTTTCCCTTTAACACCCTCTCTTTATTGGATTTCTAGCAGGATAGAATTCCTTTGTCTTCTCTATAAAGCAAGGGAGCAGTAACATCAGAGATGCCTTGAGATGGAAAAAGACATTACCCTTTTCTGAGGAAAAGAGAACCACCCCAAAAAATCCCTGATGCTCACCGTGACAGCATTAGAATCTGCGAGGTGGCCAAATGGTTAATTACACAGTGCAGCCAGTGGTAGGTTTCCACTTCAGTGCAGTCAACCACAGCAAGAGAAGCATCAAGGAATATGTTCCAAGCAAGATGTTTCTGTCACTGGTATTCACAGTGCGTGATGGTGAGCACAGCTGCCTAAGACCCATCATTTCCCTTATGTTTTGCACTCTTATATGTATGTCTGGGAATGTAAAATAAAATTTAGGCACCATTAACATTCTTTCGCAAGGCATTTCATGTCCAGGTTTCCCTTATCCCCTAAATTTGGGACAGCCTTAAACCTTAGGTGACTTCCTGGGAGGTCTATTCCGCCATTTGCTCAACCAATGCTCCATTCACCAGTTTCCTGAGGAAGATGTGTTCTGGGACGAGAGGTTTTCCTATAGCTAGAACACTGGGCGGGGACTTGTGTGTGATGCTGTCTGGGTCCAGGGGACTGTTTATGGTTATCTTTCATATTACTATTTCATATTGCAATAATCCATATGTGATGTACCATGTTTGGTATCAATAGAAAAGTTGTAATCTGCTAGGAATGAGTATATGGTTTATATGTAGGTATTATATCTGTAAAAGATTGTAGGAATGTATTTATTTTATTTGTATTCCAAGTTATTTGATTCCAAGCAATCCCAAACCGGGAGTCTGCAAAACTATTGTCATCCTAATGGCCCAGTGATTAAGGGGACTCCCAGCTGAAGTGGGCCTAGAAAGAAACCTGTTTGGCAAGTCACCCAAACTGACCATGTGACTCAACTCCATTTTGATTTGGCAAGGACTCTCAGAGCATGGGAGAGCAAAAGATGATAAAGGCAATAGCCTCATCTCCATTTCATCTTTAGTCTTCAGTCTGTCTGCAACCAACACCCTCCTCTGGAACTATTCTCTGGGACTGAACAAAGGACTGAGACTCACCCAGCTGCTGGGTACATACCAGGGGAATTGGAGTAACCTGGAAACTACAGATTCTCCGGGCTTTTGCTTTCTGTGGACTCCAAATCATTTGTATGTATGTGATCCACTTTGACCCTTTAACATCTCTCATATTTTGTTAGTTTTCTTTTTATATTAAACCTTTAGTCATAATTACTAAAGGATTGGCTAGCAGAGTGGTATTTTGGGCAAGATCCAAGGCTATATTGTTCTAGGTGATGTGGCTGGCTCTTTGGGGTCAGGAGAACCTATTTCTTTAAGAGACCCAGTGGCTGGGGGGGAACATAGGAGCTGATGTGCAATAAAGGGGCTGTTACTGTTTTGTTAAGTTTGGTGAGGACCAGATTGGGGAATCAGAAGCATGTTTGTTACTGACTGGGAGACTGGTTTAAGTACCACCCGTCAGTGGTTTAGGGGTTTGGCCCCTGGGTTTTGCAGCTTGCCCTGATTTTGGCACATTCAGAAGATTATCCCAGGAGGCCTGGGTCACACTGGGTTCAACTCTTGGCTCTGCTACTGCTCTCCTGATTGATCCTGGGCAAGTCACTTTACCCCTCTGTGACTCTGGTCCTCCTCTCACCCATTGCCTATCTTGTCTGTTGTGGGGAGGGACCATCTTTTACCAGATGTTTGTGCTGCACCCAGCAAAATGGGATCCCAGTCTCAGGCACAGCCTCTAGATACAATCATAATCCATGTAAAAAGTGACATTATCTTGTCTCCTCATGCCCAGCTTAGTGTTATGAGCAGTAATTGGCCTGCCCCCATATAATAATAATTATATAGCACATTCCTTCTCAGGATCCCAAAGCATTTTAGGAACACATTTAATCAAATTAGTCCCTGTATGACCCTCTGAGGCAGGTGAATAACCACATGAGCCAGTTTCCAGGCTACCGAATGGCCACAACGGGCCTGTAGTCAGCTGCCTGATTGGTCATGCCACCTGATTGGTGGGAAGAGTCAGCAGACTGGGTCTTAAACCCCACAGCAGCAATTGCTCAAAGCATTCACACACGGATGCAATAGCTCCTGTGTGCTTGTTACTGGCATTGCTCCAGTCTTGGTCCCATCCTTGCCCCATTCCAGCTTCTGCCCCTCAGCTCTCAGTCGTGATCTCCGATTTCATCTTTGACCATAGGCTCCAATTCCTGGCTACTGACTCCTGCTGCAATCATTAGGCATGACTGCCTACGTCCCAGTCATGTGACAGCGAGGAAGAACCTGATGCATGGAGAAGTTGCTTGGCTTGCCATGTTTGCCCAGGAGATCTATAGTAGATTAGGGGTATAGAACTCAGATTTCAGTTATCTTCTAGCTTTGTGTTTCAGCCACAAAGTCCTTCATTCTGCTCTTCCATACTTCCCAGCTGGTTTATTTCCTCTTGAGTCCTGTAACAGGAGGCCTGTGCCTCATTAAACTTCTGAGGATTCCTGGAAAGTCATCATGCTGGGTGAGCTGTAGGAGTGTGTGAGTGGAAACAAGACCTTATGGTGAGACACACTGAATAGCAGCTCTTGCACACAGCACCCATTTACTGTGTTTCTGGCTTCCTTGCAGTTTTACGCCCATGGGTCTGTTCTACTGCAGAGTATGTTTTCATAACAACACCTCTTGGCTGCAGGTCTCAAAGGCAGGCATGTGCTGTCACTTCTCATGGGCCCTCCTCAAAATCCAAAGCCAGGTCTATACGTCCTGATGCAGTTATACTGCAGGCTGACTGGTTACATTAGAGGGAGTTGAGACCCCTATATATTTTGCCAGTCTGACCTTGGTATGCTAACTTGGGTTCTGCCTGTGAGTCACCGGAGGCCAAATGCACACTTATACAAATGCAAACAACATAAAAGGAAAAAAATCTATAGTCTAGAGGCAAAAAAATAACATAGCTGAGCAATGTGACAGAAAATTGAAACAATACAAACACCAAAGAAAAATCAGACAGGATGAAAGGAACAAACACGCTGATGTCAATGCAAATTCAGGCTGAAATGATGTGAATGAAATCCCAAAAGATGTGATGCCAAAAAAAATAAAACCCAACAGAAGATCAGAAAGCCAAAATGAAACAAGCAATGTAGGGGGGGGGAAAAAAAGAAGAAGAAAAGGCATCATAATGCACATCAGGCAGAAGGAAATGCAGGCCACTGTCAGAGGTGAATGGGCACTGACCCTTGTGGTAAAAATCAGAGCATAGGCAAGTCACAGAAAAAAACAATCAAACAAAATAATAAATGATGCAAAGTGAAATCAGAATGGAATAATGTTGGGCAAAGTGGTGATGAGGTGGTTGGAAGGCAACAAGGATGGACATGACTTGTAAACCAAATTGTGAGTCAAGGCCTTGAGTAAAACCATCCAAAGAGTGGCAGGTAAACTAAAAAGCAGACTGATATGATGCCAAGTGCAGACATGCATGCAGTGTAGAAATGAAGCCATTAGTGACCTATCAGAACTCAGTGACAGAGCAGTGTAGGGCTGGGAGGAGCCCTTCAGGACAGAAGGCTCCTCCCAGGGGGACACCAGGGTAACATGCTGGGCTAATATTCACACCTTTCTTTTAAGGCGTACCAAGTACTTTGCAAACAGCTACGTGAGGCAGGTTAGTAGTATTACTCCCATTTTGCAGAAGTGGAAATTGAGTCACCAAGCTGGTAAGCAACTGTCTCTTGAAATTACCCTCTTTCTTGATGTCCTCCCATCAGCCCTGTCTGGTGCTGATGAGGCTGGTGACCTCCTGGGACAGCTGGCACCGGGGTTTATGATTTCATGCACATATACTCATCTCTAGTCTTATCTCATCCTCCCTTCACTGCTCCTTGCCTGTTTTTATCCACCTTGTTTGAAGCCTGGACTGGGAGCTCACTGGAGCAGAGACTGTCCATTGTATTTCTGTGTACAGTCTCTAGGACGACAGGGCCATGGTTCCTGCATTGGATTCTTGGTATCACTTCGACTGCAGTAGCCCCCAAACATTATGCTCAAGGTCACACAGAAGTCAGAGATGGGCATGGAACAGAGCCACCCTGACTCCCAGTACTCTGCCGTCATTGCTCCCTCCCTATACCGTTAGCCCTAATTACTGTGTAGCCATAGCCTCTGAATCAAACAAAGGAACCCGATAATAAATTCATGCCGCATACATGACAATGAATGATGCTGCGGAGACAATAGTGAGCCTCATACTGTTGGTACATAAATAACTTTAAAATATCAGTTATTGTGCAAGGAAAACCTCTGTCATTTCACTGCAGTAGTTTTCCATCCGCTCCTTGCAGCTCCTTCCTCTCCCCTCTTCCTCCCATTGTCTGGTTAGCAGGGGAAAAATGCAGTTGGAGGGAGATGTTTACAAAGACAGAAGGGACAGATGTACCAAATCCAGCTTGTAGGCACTGGGTGGGCAAGGTTAGTGGATTGCATGTGCACCTTGGCAGCAGGTGCAAAAGGCAACTTGCAGAGGAATGTGAGAGCTTTTTGAGCAATGGCGGGGGGAATATTTCTGCTGCTTTCTCTTGCAATGATTTCTACCTTGATTTTCTTGTGAAAATTATAAGAGTACAAAACGCAGAGAAACCCTGGATGGTGACAAGTCAATGGGAGTTTTGCTGTTGACGTCAGCAAACCGGTATGTCACGCACTGAATGGAATGAGTGGTTTACTGTTTTAATTTATTTTAAGTGATTTTTTTTCCTGGAGAATGGGGCCTGTCTACACTGCAGTTAGAGGTGTGATTGCAGTCCAGAAGACTGACGTCCTCTACCCACAGAACAGATTCAGCATGAGCAGGAACCCCCCACTACCCATTCTTGGAGGAAATGCCTCCAATGGTGAATAGCAGTCTCAAAATCATTATATGTTGTTTATCCTCTTTGCTGAGATTGAACTAACTTGGCTGGGATTTAAACCAGTGCCTGAGAGATGCGAGGCAATCCTATCCCAGTAGGAGTGTTTTGAGCCCTCTGCCAGGTCTGCCTCACACTTCCCTGTCATGCTCTTGTGTCACTGAGCTGGGGAGGGAAGAACAGTCCTTGACAGATGCAATTTGTTTCCCAGGTCATCTCTCTCACCCTACCATGGTCCCAAAGTGGGACAAAGACTCTCAAATAGGGATGCCATAAAGGAATTATTGTAATGTAGGAAGCCGAACACAAGCGAGATTCTTGTGTGTCAATACAAACATGGAGTCCTGTGGCACTTTTAAAGACTAAATTTATTTATTGCATGAGCTTTCATGGGAGAAAATCCCACTTTGCCAGATGCTTTGAAGATCTGACAAAGTGAGATTTTTCTCCCATGAAGGCTCATGAGATAAAAAAAATTCTTTAGTCTTTAAGTGCCACAGGACTCCTTGTTTGTTTTGCTGAACTAGACTAACTTGGCTACCAGGGCTGTCTATGGTAGCGTGAAGGGGGCTTTGCCCCAGGCGCCCCGGCGTGGCTCCATTTAGCTACTCTATCAAAGGGTGCGTTCCGTGTCGCTTGCTCCAGGCGCTGATGATTGTAAGGGGTGTGTTCCAAGTGGAACGTGCCCCGGGTGCCAAAATGCCTAGTTACAGTGCTGCTGGCTACCCCTTTGGAACTTCTGTATCAGGGACTGTCTTCATGCAGTTTTAGGGTGATTTGTTTCAGGTACAAATCCTTTGCAGCACTAAGAAGGATGGCCTTTGGCTGAAGCAGGACTTCTCCTTCCCACGACAATCTAGGCCAGTGGTTCCTACTTTTTTCACTGTCGGGGCACACCTTTATACCTTTAATTATTTTGAGGCACGCCATTATATAGTCTCCAAAGGGACTCATGAATATTCATGAGCCAATCCAGAAGTCTGAGTAGTTTTTTCAAAAAATTCCATGGCACACCTTCTCAGGCCTGAGGGCACGTCTGTGTGCCACAGCACACTGCTTGTGAAACACTGATGTAGGCCATCTTTGCCTTTTGCTCTTATGAGAGCCAAAGGACAAGGGGACAGTGTCAGAGCTGGAAGACCCAATTCTAAACTGCCTGGCACCTTGTGTTGCCCCTTACACCCATATGATCTCAAATCTGACTGAGTTAGTGGTTCATACCCGCTTGGCACTCTGTGCACAAGGTGCAAAGCTGTCCAGGCGGCTGGGGGGGCTAGAGTACTTTACAGTTTATGATTTCATCTTGGATGAACAAGCCAAATTCTGGATCCTTTTTGGAGTGTTTCTACAGTCTCCAGGCCACCTCACTTTGTAGCATAGACCTGGAGATCTCATGAGAACAGACTTTTCTGCAAGACTCCCAGAACATCCTGCTCATTTTCACAAGATAGCTCTGTGGCCAGTTCCATGGATCACAAGAATATCCTAAAGGAGCAGCTGTGTTAGCCTCGTCTAGCAAAAGAAGCAAGGAGTCCTGTGGCACTTAAAGACTAACAAATTTATCAAGTTATAGTAGTAAAGAGTCTGAAGAGCTCTCCCAAAGTCCTGGTTCAGGGCTTAATCCAACCTGCAGATTAAGGGAATTAGACAGAGACCTCTTTGGTGGCAGATTGTTCCAAAACTACCTGTGTAGGGCTTCTCGTACTTTCCCAGGAAGCACAGATATTGACCAGTGCCATGGATAGGATCCTGAGCTAGAGGGACCCCTGGTGGGACCCAGCCAGCACTTCCTGTGTCCCTATTTCCAGCTGGGTTGTGTCTACCAAAAGGACAGCCTCTCTCTGTACAAAGTAGCACAGAAACACAAGAAAGGGGACAGGGAAAGGGGGAGGGGAGCTGAGCCAACTTTCAGGGTGCTGAAAAAGTTTGTTTTGGGGGTTGGAGACAAGGTTCAGGGTGACTTTTATCTTTGCTCAGCACCTGATTCATGAAGGCATTTAAGCATGTGAGGGGCCCCATTGAGTGTTTATGGAATTGGGCCTCCAAATCCTACCCTTCCAACTCTGCACCAGCGAGGCCAATTCCACAGAAGATATGGACAGGAATAATGAACTGAGTGCAGCAAGGTGGATGTAGACTGGGTACTAGGGAGTTAAGTTTCAGAACAGGTGTCCGAGGGAGGCTGTGAAATCCTCAGCATTGGAGATTTTTGAGAGTCAGTTGGACAGATCCCTATCAAGGATGGTCTACTCTAGGTTTACTGGTCTGCTTCAGCCTAGGGGACTGGACTGGGTGACTTCTCAAGGCCCTTCCATTTCTATGACTATGATTTTGCACTGGGCACCATTCAGTGTTTCTGACGGCTGTGGATTGGGTCTTGGCTGTCTGAAAGACCAGCTGTCTTCCACTGGAGTCCAAAAGTACTGAGGCCAGCAGAGGAGTGCCAGATGGAGCTAGGGCCTTCTTAGAGGTGGGCTTGTGGTCCCTGAGGTTTATTTCCTCCACCGGCCAACAGAGCCCAGATCAATTGCTTTGGAGCACTGAGCAGGACCTGACCATTTCTCCAGATAGACTTCTGAGGGGCTGGTGTGTTCGCATGTAGTGAGCAAGAATTCGTTTTTTCTCTTAAACCTGGTGCACTAATTGTTTTATAGTTGGATGCATTTTGCACACTAAAAAAAGGAGAAAAGGGACAAATGATCAAACAGCAAGACTCATTTTGATTCTCACAACAAGTCACTTCCTAAAGCATTTGCTTTGTGAGCCATTTTCGTTTCCTTTCAGTGACCATGAACATGCACTTGTAAACTATATTCTTTGCTTATACCAGCAGTCATTGTGCTGCTAAACAACCTCTACAGCTTTTTACAGCCACCTCCTAGCAAACTGGTGAGTTAGGTGGCCTACCAGGGTATGTCTGCTCTGCATCCAGGAGAAACCCGTCTAGCCTGGATGCACAGATTTGTGTTAGTGGGGCTTGCACTAGCACACCAGAAATAGCTGTGACGATGCAAGTTCTGGACCGGACCCAGAACATGGGCCATAACTCAAGAACCAGGGGTCATCCAATGAAATTAATAGGCAGCAGGTTTGAAACAAATAAAAGGAAATAGCTGATGGGACATTGCTTTGAGATTGGAACTTGCAGTAGAGCCTGGGGTCTAGAGGGAGAGCCTGAGCCACAACCTCAGTGCAACATCTCCCCTGCTATTCTTAGCATGCTAACGTGTCAGGACCCGGCTTAGGAGGCTTACTCCCAGCTGCAGTGTGGATACACCTTAAAGACTATAATCAGCTACATCTCTGAGTCATATTAGCAGAACCACAACCACTGTAAGAGCCTTCAACAGTGCAGGACTGAGTTCTGGGATGTAAATCTCAAGTGTCAAAGAACTGCTTTCAACTTTCATTGCAAGTCTGTAGAACTGAGAGTGCCCAGCAGTTTCTCAGTGCCTTCCGCCAGACTCTATGGATGGAGGGGACAAAGGCCCTTTAGAGGAAAGGGGGAACACACACACCTCAGTTATGGCCTTCTGTGGAAACTACTTCAGGAAGTTAGAGCTCCACATGTGAAAGGTGAGGGGAGTCAGAGAAAGCACTCCTGCAGGCACTTTTGTCCCCTAGGAGAGGGGAAATGAGAAAACACACTACATATGACCCATGATAGTCAGGTCATTTAATGCACTGGTGGAAGATGCTCAGATACTCTGGTGACAAAGGTGGGATAAGAAGTGGAGTAGACTAGAATAGATATGTGTTTTTCCCACTAATGTCACAGTGCATCTGCGCTAAAGATCAGACTCACAGACAGTACTAATTGGCATGGGGCCCTTCCATGCTTAGCCTCGTATGGTGACCTACAAAGCTGACTGACCTGTTCTTGCATTAAAGAGACAGACGCTGAGACACAGAGGCTAGTCTACACACACATCTTTATTTCAAAATAAGGATTTCAAAAAGAGTTATTTGGAAATAAAGTCCTTATTTTGAAATAAGTTAATTCGAATTAACAAAATGTTAATTCGAATTAAGGGAAAGCCTGCTTTTGAAAAGGCTGGTATTTCAAAATGGTTATTTCAAAATAAGGCCGTTTGGACATGTTGTTTCGAAACAGTTGTTTCAAAACAATGATGTTGTTTCGAAACAACGTGTCCAAACGGCCTTATTTCAAAATAACCATTTTGAAATAACAGCCGTTTCGAAACAATTGGGGTTTAACCTGTTTTGAAACAACAGTTCTTATTTTGAAAGGACGGGATCCGTCCTTTCGAAATAAGAAAACATCATATACACCAAATTTCTTTTATTTCGAAATAACCAGTGTTATTTCGAAATAAAAGTGCTGTGTAGACATAGCCAGAGAGACTCTGACTCACACTCCATCACACAGGGTGCATCTAGGCTGTAAGCTCCTTAAGAGCAAGGCTTGTCTTGTGTCTGTTCTGCAGCTAACACTGAGGGGCCCTACTAGACTGGGAAAATAGGCCATGTTTTAAAATGTGTTAGCTCAGACTGTCCTTTTAGGTTCTGCACCTAGTGCACTTGTGGTAGTTAGATGTGATTAACACCCCAGGGCATACAGAGCCTTAGCTTAGCATTATCACTCACTTGTTTCAAATGTGACCCATTTTTCTACCTGGAACATGGCTCCAGAGACTCTATGGCCAAGCCAGGAATCCAGCCCAGAAGCCCTGACCGCCACCCTTGGTCTAACTGCTGTTGTGATCTGGCTGAAAACTGGAGAACCAGGAAAAGTAGAGCAATCTCAGTTTTGAGAATCTTCTCACCCGACAAGATGCAGGAGCCCATCAAGTTGATGGGAAAATGTGCTCTGGATCATTAGCTGGAGATGTTAAAGTTGGTCCTGTTTGTGGAAAGTCAGAACGGTGCTGCTATGCCTGAAGCCAGATCACTGGAGGGAAAGCAGCATGGTGTGGTGCATGCAATACCAGGCCAAGGATGTGACTGGGCTGTTGCCCTGTGCCTTCTGTACTCACCCCTGTGCAGAGCGCAAAATCCTCCCAGTTCTGTCTCACAACATTTTGCACCCATTGTACACTGGGACAAATGACTATCCAAGAAGCAGAGCTGTGGAGAGTCAGGCTGGTGGCTTTAGAGATCTGGGGCTGGATTAACACCCAGGACCTATTCTACACCAGAGGAGGATCCAGTGGAATCCAGGCTCCACTGCCATTAAGAGGCATGTTGCTGCTGGCTGGTCACTGACTTCTATTTCTAATTCTTCCTTTCACTATTTGTGATGCTAGGCAACTCTCACTATGTCTTTGTAGCCCAGTTTCCCCCCTACAAGACAGGGATACAGAAATAATGACCCTGCACCTTTTGTCAAGTGCTTTTAAGATCAGTAGGTAGAAATCCTCTGAATGCTACATGTCATTACGCTTTATTATTAGAGCAGTTATCACACTACCCTTTTCTCTTAACTGGTCTCAGTTTCTCAAAGCCACACGTTCCAAACGTAGCAATAAATAAATAAGATGTAAAATATTTTAATAGCTTTTTTTTTTTTGCACATAATGTTTTCATGTCCAGTCCTGACCAACACAAGATGCCTACTTAGATAGTAGGGCAGTGGGGACCATTCTGTTCCAAGAAAGACAAGAAGAAAAGATCATCGGCCACATCCCTGTTGAAGAATTTTGCTGCTTTCAACCAATTTCCAGATGACGCACCATAATCAGACATATAACAACCTCTTGGAAGAGAAAGTTATAGTTCCCACAGCAACTGTAATGCAGACATATTACTCTCTCTCTCTCTCTCTCTCACACACACACACACACACACACACACACACACACACTCATGTATGTGCAGACATACTCATATTCATGTGCACATACACCCACACCCATGCTCAGGGATACATTTATTTACACCAACAAAGACATGCGCACATGCATACTCATATGCACAGATGTATGCCCATGCACATGCACACACTCATACCCACACATACACACTTGCTCGTGATTACATCTTACTTAGAGGAAAGTCCTGAAGAATTTAATAATAATGACACCTCTCTGAAAATGGCTCTGTGACCTATAGGAGTTGTTCCAGATAATCATAGACTTGAATAAAGAATGAAAGCTTTTCTGCGGGATTTTGTTGTTTCAATGATTTTGTCACATTCCGCGGCAAGGACATAATTATCTATATAATTGTATAAGCTGGCTCTGAAATATGTAATTTTTAGCTCTTTTTTTTTTCAGGCTGTTCTTGGGTTCTTGGAAGCAAAGCATATCTTGCTTTTCACACATACAGTGCTGTACAGTTGACAACTGTAGATACAACAACAAAAGCACAACAAAGGCAAGCAAAACTCCTGACTCCCTGGCACCTGTTGTTTTTTTTTTTTTTCTGTCTTTCTGCAGAGAACCATGCATGGTTGATTTGATCACTTGCAAAAGTCCTACACAAAGGAGTGCAGCAAGTAGGAAAATCACAGACTCGGGGGCACCAAATAGCTCTAGGGATTCATTGTTAAGTCAGTATCAGCAGTAACCTTTCTCCTTCCTATTGAACCAAAATCTATCTCAAAGGAAATGACTTTGGCAAGAGCATGGAATTAATTCACACCATAAAATGTAACATGGCCGATGCGTATGAAAGACAACCTGATTGTTTATTGATTTTTCTTGTGCTATCCACAGCCAAGCCGGAAGAGCTGTGTAGTTGAACTGGGGAATAAAGCAAGCGGGTGACTATATTCTGTCTGGAAATTTTGGCCTTTATGAGATGCACAAGGCCCATTCCATTTGATGCCACTGAAATTACCCCTGGGCAGAAGGAGTTTATTCAGGAGCAACAGCAATATATTTAAAGTGGAAAGGCATTGAAACTCTCTTGGCAAACCTCCCAGCATAGCACTGAAAATAGTCATCCATTCTGAATGGCCAAGAACTTTTTGGAGTCTTCTTCTGACTACTCAATAAAGTTCCAGCCTGAGTACCAGATTGCTAGAGTTAACCATTTACTCTATGGCTTTTGTTCAGAATAAAATATCTCCTGCTCCATGATAGTAATGTCCTGTGATGGCTCTGATCATTCCTTTAATGTTATTACACAAACTTCTCCCCGCATTAATGATCTCTCCTTGCTCCCATGCCTAGAAGTGATTAACAAGAAAGATGGATTAGGAGCTGGCGGTACAGAATGGAACTAAGGGTGACCTCAGAAGAGTTTTGCACAGACAGCCAAATGTATAAGGAATGCAGAACTACAAAACTGAAGATGAGAGCATCGATCTTTTCATCCTTTCCCTCTTCCTCCTCCCATCACTGCCAGGATGAGTTGCCTGCCATTGCCTGTCATGATTCTTTTCTGGAAAGACTTGATACCATCTCAGGAGATCCGCATGCTGCAGCAAAGGGTTTAGGGGAGCAAAGTGCAGACTCTGAGACCAATATCTAACCAATGAAAACTTTTGCTTTCCTCTCCAAAACTCTAAGCAGAGATCAGCCTCAGGGAGAACTCCCATTGAAGCCCATGGGAGCAGATGGCCTGGTTATTAAACTCTACTGTTTGCCGTCTCTGGTTAATTAAAACTCACTCTGAAAGGAAACTGAAATACAATGCTGGGGAGAACATGGTGATTTTTGGAGGGTATTTTCCTCATCAGGAATAATAAGAGCTATAATAGTGGTGACAGTTATAGCTAAGATTGGCTAAGTACTTCTTGTCTAAGACCCACCTAAATTACAATTGTTAGTGCCATAGTTAACTATATTGTCTCCTCATAGACTCATAAACTCTAAGGTCAGAAGAGAGCAATGTGACCATCTAGTATGACCTAGGGTATGTCCACACAGGGCTTTTATTTTGAAACAACACTGGTTGTTTCAAAATAAAAGTCCCTATGTCCGCACAACATTTTCTTGTTTCGAAAGGAGGGAGCTCCTCATTTTGAAACAAGAGCCCTCCTTTCGAAACAACTTAAACCACTTTGCTTTCGAAAGGAGGGTTATTTCGAAACCATTTGTTTTGAAATAATGCCATTTGGATATGTTATTTCGAAACAAGGATTGTTTCAAAATAACAAGGACCTTCCTCCCAGGGTGCATAGCATCCTGGGGGGAAGGTCCCACCCCCCCTCAGCACCCTGGCCAGGGATCAGCATCCTGGCCAGGGTGCTGAGTGGAGTGCAGGGGGTCCGAGGGTGCCCCAGTCAGCTTTGCCCCGCTTCCCCTTGCTGGGGGCAGGAGGGGACGGGTGCCTCAGCTCCCTTCACCCCCCCACCCCTGGCACGGGGAAGTGGGGGGGAAGCCAGCTGGGGCACCCCCAGGGCTCTGTCCCCTGCCCGGTCTGCAGGGGAGCTGCCGGCCCCGCAGACCGGTCAGGGGGACAGCATCCCCCGTGGGGTGGCCGCTCCAGGGGCAGCTCACCCCACTGCTGGGGCTGCCCCCAAGCCCGGGGTGCCCTGCCCCTGAGGTTCCCTGGTGCCCCGCACATGCTCCTGCGGGGGGCGGAGCCAGGGCCACCCTTCCCCTGGGGTTCCCCGTTGCCCGCCCCCCACTCTTACCGGGGCAAGGGGCAAGGGGGCTTCCCCTGCCCCCCCCGCCACTTCCGCCATGGGCAGGGGGCTTCTCCTGCCCCCCGCTGCTCCTGCCGTGGGTGGGGGGGGG